>SJYA01013788.1:0-10805 GCA_006410615.1 Neotragus moschatus
TGGCTGGATGGCATCACTGACTCAATGGACATGAATCTGAGTGAACTCCAGGAGTTGGTAATGGACAGGGAGGCCTGGTGTGCTGTGATTCGTGGGGTCGCAAAGAGTCAGACACGACTGAGTGACTGAACTGAAATGAACTGAACCTGGACTCCTTTTAGGGGTGTTGTAGGTCAGTAGCTGCAGTGGCTCCTCATTTAATCTTTGTAGAGGCAGATGCCAAGGTCAGGTTCCAGTTGGCAAGAGTCCTTCATGGTAATAAATTTGACTGTGGTTTGGGCGATATTTATGACCATTTTGTGCCACGAGGCTAGAAATGTTCATTCCATGGTCTGATGATTTTTCTGGTTGGACACTCACTGTGCTATTACTGGAGTAAGTTTTGTGAGTAGCAAAAGTTATGGACCATGCCTACCTTATTTGTAGTGCCTTACAGTCCAGGAAAATATTCCTTCTTGCTGCTTCTTCCCAAATCTAGAGTTACACCATTATAATCGTTCATTTTATTAGAGGTTCAGTCACATACTTGGTAATTCAAGAGACAACAATTTTGTTAAACAAGCGATAAACAGAATGATATAGTTAGCAACAATAGCAAAGTTACAAGCAAAAATATATCAAGAACTTTTATTATGTGTAGTTTGTAACACATCACCTGACTTAATCTGTTAAATGATCCTAGTTTGGTGTTAATCTCCTTGGTAATGCTCCTTGATCATGGAGCGTTTGAATCTTTATTCAAAGACTGATTATGAAGTTATGCTTCAGAGAAACAAATTTAGAGTGTCCTTTTATTAACTCAATTAAGTCTTGTAAAAATATAACAGCAAAGGAAGTTAGTCTTAGTAAACTGAGACCTTAATTAACAAAACTAGTCTTTAATATTCAATGAAAAATTTTTTTCTAAAATTATTCCCATTTTTATTAAACATAGTGAAGACTAATCTGTTTTTAAAATAAGTTTGATCCATCAACTCTATAGGATTCTTTCATATTGTGTGTGCTTAGTCACTCAGTCTTGTCTGACTCTTGGGACCCCATAGACTGTAGCATGCCAGGCTCTTCTGACCATGGAATTCTCCAGGCAAAGTGGGTTGTTTGCTTCTCCATCCTTCATATCGACTCTTGTGGAAATCCTCAGAAGTCTTAAAATTTCCAAAGACTTCTCAGAGATAAAAAAAAAGAAAGAAAGAAAGAAAGAAAGCCATTCCATATGTTTGTCATCAGATTTTTGCCTAGGTAGATTTTTCTCTTCTAGAGGTGCCCTAAACATAGTGATATTCCTATTCATGTTGAAAACAGTCTTTTTATTTACCTGATACGGCTTTTATATAGGACTTCCCTGTAGCTCAAATGGTAAAGAATCTGCCTGCAACACAGGAGAACAGGGTTTGATCCCTGGGTCAGGAAGATCTTCTGTAGAAAGGAACGGCAATCTACTCCAGTGTTCTTGCCTGGAGAATCCCATAGACAGACGAGCCTGGAGGTCTACAGTTTATGGGGTCACAAAGAGTGTGACATGACTGAGCAACTAACACAAACAAAGGCTTTTGTTTACCTGCTAAGGCTGCTCAAAGCTCAAGTATCTCCAGTTTCTGGAGGGCCAAGGGAGAGAAAAAAGAAAAAAAAAAGTTTTAATTTTTTAAATAACGTATTAATTTTTAAATTTATTTTTTATTGAAAGATAATTGCTTTACAGAATTTTTCTGTTTTCAGTCAAACTTCAATATGAATCAGTCATAGATATATAAAGTGTTTTAATTTTACCCACATATTTAAATTACCAAATTGCTTCAGGTAGCTTGGGAACCAGAACATCTTTATATCTGAAAATAAAGATTAGAAGTTAGTAATATGTCAGGCAAAAAGTCATGAAAATTATAATATTTAGTAGTTTACTTAATCCCATGTAACTAATCTTTGTTCTGTTGTCCTTGTCCGATGATTAAGGATGATAGTGATAGTGATAGCTTTAAAAAGTTTGAGATGTTTTTGTTAAAGCTTGTAGGATTTGTCCATTGAAATGGTTGCATTAATCACTGGAGATTGTAGAAAGTATACAAAAGTGGAAAACAATTTTTTCAAAAAGGAAGACATTATCCCATAAAATTTAAAAAAAAAAAAAAAATTGATGTTTGTCATGGAGCCAGGGAGAGCCAACTAGCCATGTTGAATACTCCGCAGCAGTGACTGTTGGATTTATAGCCATTGTTTGTCCACTTTAAGTTCCCTAATTTAGGAATAACTGTGGCCATGTTTTAGGGACATTGGGATGGGAAAAGTCTGACACTGAGGGGTTAATTTTTGTTGAAGCAGAATGAGCTTTGTCTGTGTGTGCCATAATTTTCATAGATCATTGTGAAATAATGTTTATTTATTTTACCAAGGTAACAAATGTTTTCAGAAACAGATATAAATCACTTGAAGTCAAATAAATTTACATAATCCATTATCAAAAGCTACATTTCAAGAAAACTTTGTTCTTTTAACAGAGAAAGAAAATCAAATTCTAGTTTTGTAGCAGCTTATATTCATTGTGAAACAATAGTTATTCACTTAGACAGAGTAACAATAAAAGATTTCAAAGGTAGTTTAACATCTTTAAAAATGTGTACAATGCACCCTATTTTTCCCTGGTCCACATTCCACAATTTTTTTTTAATTTTTTTTTTTCTTTCTGTATGCATCACTTTCTTCACTGATAAATAGCCATCTGTAAGTCAGATCTACTTCCATTTTTAATAAAATGTAATTCCATTTCTCATACCATTCTTCTTTTTTAAAAGCACATATCCTTCTTAAGCAACTGTGAATTGTCCTTTATATTGGCACTCTATAGAACTGGTAAAAAAGCACTTATTGTGTCTGCATTTTTTTTTTTCCTTAAAAGTTTCTTCAAATCAAGTTGTTTTCCTTGCTGACAAATTTTCAATAGAGATAACTAGATCCTATTTAGTTTATATTAAACCTAGGCACAATAAAAGTATTATAGTTTATGTCAAATGAGTTAGATTAACAAATATTAGTATCAGGTATTAATCTAATAGTGAATTTAACATTCAGAAAACTAAGATCACGGCATCTGGTCCCATCACTTCATGGGAAATAGATGGGGAAACAGTGGAAACCGTCAGACTTTATTTTTAGGGGCTCCAAAATCACTGCAGATAGTGATTTCAGCCATAAAATTAAAAGACACTCCTTGGAAGGAACATTATGACCAACCTAGATAGAATATTCAAAAGCAGAGACATTACTTTGCCAACAAAGATCCGTCTAGTCAAGGCTATGGTTTTTCCAGTGGTCACGTATGGATGTGAGAGTTGGACTGTGAAGAAAGCTGAGCATTGAAGAACTGATGCTTTTGAACTGTGGTGTTGGAGAAGACTCTTGAGAGTTCCTTGGACTGCAAGGAGATCCTTCCAGTCCATTCTAAAGGAGATCACTCCTGGGTGTTCTTTGGAAGGACTGATGCTAAAGCTGAAACACCAATACTTTGGCCACCTCATGCAAAGAGTTTACTCATTGTGGAAAAGACTCTGATGCTGGGAGGGATTGGGGGAAGGAGGAGAAGAGGACGACAGAGCATGAGATGGCTGGATGGCATCATCGACTCAATGGACGTGAGTTTGAGTGAACTCCAGGAGATGGTGATGGACAGGGCAGCCTGGAGTGCTGCAATTCATGGGGTCGCAAAGAGTCGGACACCCACTCCAGTGTTCTTGCCTGGAGAATCTCCAGGATGGGAGAGCCTGGTAGGCTGCCATCTATGGGGTTGCACAGAGTCGGACACGACTGAAGCGACTTAGCAGCAGCAGCAGCAGCAAACAGTTGGACATGACTGAGCAACTGAACTGAACTGAACTGAATCTAATAGTGAATATTTTCCAGTTCATGTGAACCTGAAATTCATTTAGTTTAATTTCTCTTGTTTTAGAATTGTTTGATTGGTAAGTGTTTTCTTTAGGCTAATTAAATAGAGCTCATTTACAAATTAACCTCAGCAATATTATCCAAAGACACGCATTGAGACAAGTATAAATCCAGACAGAATGAGATCTCAGAGTTTTCTGCTTGAGATTTAAAATGTCTCTTGGTCCTTTTTGTTTGTTTGTTTCCTTGGCTTCAAGTTCTACTAATTTGCCCAACACTGAATTCTCAGGTAGAATGGGCTGTGTATCTCAAGGACATGATAAGAGTTAATGTCAGGCTTTTTTCCCAGGCATGTTTTTGTTTTCTCAGGGTCAGAGCTTCAAAAAAATATTTCAACAAGCCAGATTTTTCCAAATGTTCTTNAGAACTGATGCTTTTGAACTGTGGTGTTGGAGAAGACTCTTGAGAGTTCCTTGGACTGCAAGGAGATCCTTCCAGTCCATTCTAAAGGAGATCACTCCTGGGTGTTCTTTGGAAGGACTGATGCTAAAGCTGAAACACCAATACTTTGGCCACCTCATGCAAAGAGTTTACTCATTGTGGAAAAGACTCTGATGCTGGGAGGGATTGGGGGAAGGAGGAGAAGAGGACGACAGAGCATGAGATGGCTGGATGGCATCATCGACTCAATGGACGTGAGTTTGAGTGAACTCCAGGAGATGGTGATGGACAGGGCAGCCTGGAGTGCTGCAATTCATGGGGTCGCAAAGAGTCGGACACCCACTCCAGTGTTCTTGCCTGGAGAATCTCCAGGATGGGAGAGCCTGGTAGGCTGCCATCTATGGGGTTGCACAGAGTCGGACACGACTGAAGCGACTTAGCAGCAGCAGCAGCAGCAAACAGTTGGACATGACTGAGCAACTGAACTGAACTGAACTGAATCTAATAGTGAATATTTTCCAGTTCATGTGAACCTGAAATTCATTTAGTTTAATTTCTCTTGTTTTAGAATTGTTTGATTGGTAAGTGTTTTCTTTAGGCTAATTAAATAGAGCTCATTTACAAATTAACCTCAGCAATATTATCCAAAGACACGCATTGAGACAAGTATAAATCCAGACAGAATGAGATCTCAGAGTTTTCTGCTTGAGATTTAAAATGTCTCTTGGTCCTTTTTGTTTGTTTGTTTCCTTGGCTTCAAGTTCTACTAATTTGCCCAACACTGAATTCTCAGGTAGAATGGGCTGTGTATCTCAAGGACATGATAAGAGTTAATGTCAGGCTTTTTTCCCAGGCATGTTTTTGTTTTCTCAGGGTCAGAGCTTCAAAAAAATATTTCAACAAGCCAGATTTTTCCAAATGTTCTTGCCAAAAGAACAGGCTTTGCAATTTCTAAAAGGTTTTATTTTAATTAGTTTTCTCTGGAGCCTAAAGAATACCAAGACCATCCTAGCATCCAAAAAAAAAAAAAAAAAAAACCTCTCTTTTTTTGTCGAAATAGAAAATTTAGACCAAATAGTGTTCAAATTGTCTCTGATGACAGGGACAGACTGACAAGATGTTGTTCCAGCAGGGATTGCTCTTCTAGGGAGGTGGAATCTTAGTTTGATCAGTCTTAGTAAGATCAGTTTGATCTTAGTTTGATCAGTCTTAGTTTGATTAGTTCCTTTGAAAGAATAAAGGATCTTGCAGGAGTTTGGGAAACTTGGTTCTTTCCCTACTTGCATATCCCCTCCCTCCCTCCAACTCCCACTCTGAAAGATAGGAGAAAATAGAAGAGGGTTCTTTAGAATGCTAGGAGAGTTTTCTCCAGGCTTTTGACTATAGGAAAGTCCTACACTAAGAGATATGATGGAAAGGGAGGAGATAGAAGGGGATGGAAAATAAGGTTGCAACAGAAAGACACATGCAGATGAGTCCCTCAGATCCAGATTCTGACGAAATGCCATGAAGTTTCGAATGTAAGAAATGGCAAGAGATAAAGTTGGAGGATTGTATTACAATTTAGTGTGCCACTAAGAAGCCATGTCTCTTGGTTCCTGCATTTGTACTGGCACCAAATTTTTGTTAGAAAAGAATGTGAGCCTCTTCTTTTTAAGATTTTTGGGATCAATTTTTTTCCCAGTTGCTGAGACTTATCGAGACATCTCGAGGTAAGTCTTAGAGAGATTCTTGAGACGTACCTGGGGAGAGCCCTCTAAAAGTCTCCACAGGGGCCACGCTTGAGGCAGTCCAAGCATGGGTTGGAAAGGAATTTTCAGACACAGAGTACCATGGTAAAGAGGGAGTTTATTAAGAACAAAGAGCAGAGATAGGATGGACATCTCCTGGCAGGTCAGTGAGACTTGATAGCTTTTCTGGGTTAGCAGCCAATTTTGATAACCTCAAGACAAAGAAAATTCCTGATGGAAGGCTGGCATTAGGTGAGTGGTTAGGCTGTTATAGGGTGACTACTGGGACGGACATCTTTGCCTAATTTGTGGTCAGGAAGCCCGGTAGTGATGATCAGGGTGGCTTTTGGCCATAGCTACAAAAAAGAGGCTCAGTCAGCTCTGGGGGGACCTTGGTTCTGGGCTCCGCTTCTGTGGCCTTGGTAAAAGGATTTGTATCTGTGGCCTTGGGGAAGGACTCAGGAAACTGATACATAAATGTCTCTTTATTTAAGACTGTAAGTACTAGGTTATTGATCATATATTCAGCATTGTCAGAAAATACCTGTTTTCAGAAACAAATATATTTGTACTGCCGTTAACAGTATTAAATGGTTCTCACTATTCTATAGCTTCAGCAATACTTTACCATGTTTAGGCTTTTAAATTATTCATATTTTGATGGGTGTGTAAGATACTTTGCTGTGGTTTTAATTTACATCCTTTGATTATGTAGGAAGTTAAACAGTAATCTACATGTTGTTTCAAATGCTGGCCCTTGAGTCTAAAAAGATCAGTTCTTATTTAATGATAAATAAACTAGCATTAGGTTTGTGGAAAGATTACTATAGCATTCTTTAAATGAGAGGAAGATAATATTCTTTGATATAATTTTAATACTAAAACTTTTTCTGAATATGAAGAGAAATCTATATGAAAAGTGTAGTCAGATAAGCCAAGAGACTACATTAGATAACAAAAAATTATAAGAAAATAAAAATGCAATAGTAGAACACACAAGGTGCATTGTAGACAGCAAAGAACAGAACTTGCATTTGGAAAATTAAACTGATGGTGTTTGTCCATGAAGAAAGAAGGGTAAACTGCAAAGACGTATAAGGCCACTTCTCATCCTCACTTTCACAGGCACATGTATCCCAACACTTGACCTGCCTTCTGTTATTCTGGCTTTTAGCAGCATCTATGGTCACAGTACTAAAGTTTCTTTTGTCTTGTGTTTTAAAAAAAATTCCATTTTTAAAAAACTCCTCCATACTACCCATTCCCCACCAGTCAACTTCCAATTATACGTGCTCCAGTTTCTTTACCAGAGCATGTCTTAGAACCATCTGTTATGTCTTCATTTTGTTCAATGTCTTCCATTCCTGCTTTTGTCCACTGAATCATCACATTTATCTATTTCCATATTTTTGACTTTTTTCAAGACTCTAGCAGCCTTGACCAAGAGCTAAAATTTGGTGTGCATTCTTGTTTATTCTCAGTGGTTAAACAAATTATGTATAACAAATAAGTGTTTGCTTTAATATTTGTTGCAAGATTCCTGGCATGCCTAGGACTTCGTTATAAAATTAATTGTGAGGCTCTCCTTCACCAGTTATTTCTGAGATGTTTCTGACTTTAGAATAAATGCTAGAGTCTGAATGTGTGGAGCTTAAAGTTTGCTCTTGTTCTATTGTTAGTCACATTTTTCTAAATAATATCAAATATAGAATTTTAATAGGTGTTTTTAAAGATATGTTTAAGCTTATATAAGTGCATCCACATGTATGTGTGTTCATTTCAGGACTTTCAACCCAAGTAGTTTTTGAGATATTGATTTGATTCATATTCCAGAAGTAAATGAAACCCTGAAGTGTTTTAATTTTTTATTGTTGTTGTTTTATTTTCTATTCACACATTTGTACTGGAAGAGCTTTCTTAGGTAAGCCAGCTAATTAGCCAAAAAGGACAGATAAATGCTGTGAAAAATTAATGTGTTGTTTGGAGACCTTCACCTCAAAAGCACACTTTTCAATTTCATTGTATAGGTATTTCTTTTGCTGATATGAATGTTGTACAAAGATAAATCACATGAAACTTTAGAAGAGTGAGTTTCCAATCCAGCTGGGCTTCAGCAGATGTGATTTTGTTTACTTTGTTATTGTTTAGTTTACTGCTGGTTTCAGCTTGAGAGAGAGCATTCTGTTTGAGGAAGAGAGAAAAGATATTTTTAATAAGATTTGACAGCATGACCAAGTCTTGGAAAACTGGCCCCAATACTGCCACTTATTCACTGTGGGAAGTGTGACAAATTGCTTCATCTCTTGGTCCCCATGGGAAAATAATCCAAATGATCTCTATGGAACCTTGGGAGGGTGCTGTATTATTCATTACTTATGTGAGTACCATTGTATCCATAGGTGTGCAGAGTGCATCTTATACTCTGTATACAGAGTACAACTATATGGAGAGTACCTCATGCTAAATGCCAGGCTGGATGAAGCAAAAGCTGAAATTAAGATTTGCAGAAAGAATTATCATTAACCTCAGATATGCAGATGACACCACCCTTATGGCAGAAACTGAAGAAGAGCTAAAGAGTCTNAGAGTGCATCTTATACTCTGTATACAGAGTACAACTATATGGAGAGTACCTCATGCTAAATGCCAGGCTGGATGAAGCAAAAGCTGAAATTAAGATTTGCAGAAAGAATTATCATTAACCTCAGATATGCAGATGACACCACCCTTATGGCAGAAACTGAAGAAGAGCTAAAGAGTCTCTTGATGAAAGTGAAAGAGAGTGAAAAAGTTGGCTTAAAACTGAGCATTCAAAAACTAAGATGCTAGCATCCAGTCCCATCACTTCATGGCAAATAAATGGGGAAACAGTGGAAACAGTGATAGACTTTCTTTCTCGGGTTCCAAAATCACTGCAGATGGTGACTGCAGCCATGAAATTAAAAGACACTTATTGGAAGAAAAGCTATGACCAACCTAGACAGCATATTCAAAAGCAGAGATATTATTTTGCTAACAAAGGTCCACATAGTCAAAGCTATGGTTTTCCCAGTAGTCATATATGAATGTGAGCGCTAGAACATAAAGAAAGCTGAGCTCTAAACAACTGATGCTTTTGAACTGTGGTGTTGGAGAAGACTCTTCAGCGTTCCTTGGACTGCAAGGAGATCCAGCTGGTCCATCCTTAAGGAGATCAGTCTTGGGTCTTCATTGAACAGACTGATGCTGAAGCTGAAACTCCAATAACTTTGGCCACCTGATGCAAAGAAATGACTCATTGGAAAAGACCCTGATGCTGGGAAAGATTGAAGGCAAGATTAGAAGGGATGACTGGGAATGAGATGGTTGGATGTCATCACTGACTCAATGGACATGAGTTTGAGCAAGCTCTGGGAGTTGATGGTGGACAGGGAGGCCTGGAGAGCATGACTGAGCTACTGAACTGAACTATCCCTAAGGTCACATCTTATCACAAGACATCATCTAATCTAGCTAATTTCAGACTGGATGTGTTAAAAAACTATGATCATTTTTTAACCATAATCTAAAATCTCTTTGGAGAACAATCCTCAGTAACCTGTAAGATCAGTTCAAATTATAACCCTTTATTTTAAAGCTTCTTTATACTGAATTCAAATTTCTTGCTTTTTTTTTTTGTTGTTGTTATTTATGCTTATTATTTTTCATATCCTATCCATGGGAAAAAAAAAGATTAGAATTTAAAGCTGTTTCTGGTGCTACTCATCCAGCTACATAAAACAAATACTTGACATGGGAAAAAAACATGAAAGGTGTTGAAAGGCAAATTAAAAACTGAGAAAAAATATTTGGAATTTATATCACAAAGAATTACTTTAATATAAAAATTGCTTTTATAAGTCAGTAAGAAAACACCAATAGTCAAATATATGTTGGCTAACAATCTAAACAGAAAGCTAAGAGAAAGGAAAGTATAAATTGTTTTGAAATATATGAAAAGATCCTCAGTTTTACTAAATAATGCAAGTCAAATAACAACTCTTTCACCTTTTAGAGTGGCAAAAATTAAAAAAAGAAAAAGAGAGATGGAAAATAGGCATTTCTTACACTGTCTGGTTAGGGGTTATAAACTGTTACAGTGCTTGTAAATGGCAATTTGGAAAATACCTTTTGACACAGAAATTCTATTTCTTGGCTTCTCAACAATGTATTGGCACACACATAGAATGATACATATACAGAGTTGTTAATTGCATACTATTGTGTATAGCAAAATACTCAAAATACCTTAAATGACTTTTAGTATAGTATTGTGTTTTTTTTTAACTGAAGATCTTGCATGCTGCTATGAAAAAAAGTCCACAAGATACATTTTAATAGAATTAAGCAAAGTGCAGAAAAATGTTTATAATGTGCTACTATAGTTGGACTTAAAAGTGTGGGCTATCTCTATGCCTATATTTTCTTATATTTATAAAGATTATTTCTGGAGCATTTTGTAGGATGCAGTAACCCTACTGCCACTTAGGAAGGGAATTGTATGAAAGAGGCTACAAGAGCAGGAAAGACAGGCATAATTTTACACATTTATTGTCCCCTCTGAATATTGTACTGTGGGCAAGTATTCACTCTTCAAATAAAATAATTTAAATGTAAAACTTGAAACTTTTCTCATCAATACATTTGACTGCCACCTTTTAAAATTAAAATTTGACAGAAACACTTCCTGCATGAGCAGCCAGAGCAGCAGGGGAACCCCCTGGGGCAGGACCCTCAGCTACT
>SJYA01013789.1:0-10801 GCA_006410615.1 Neotragus moschatus
GAGGGGGTTCAGGATTGGGAACTCATGTACACCCGCAGCAGATTCATGTCAATGTATGACAAAACTAATACAGTATTGTAAAGTAAATTAAAGCAAAAATAAAAATTAAAAAAATAAATAAAATGGTACCTTTCCTCAAAAAAAAAAAAAAAAAAAAACTAAACAAAGCATAATTTCATAATCTTTAACAGCAGCCATTTAAAAAATATTGGTGGAAAGTTGAGTACTTATACTGGCTCATGTGTGCATGTACTAAGTACTGGAAAAAAACATGCAGAATGTCTTAGCAGTCTATATCCTCAGGAATAGTAGGCTGTCTTGTCTACTAACATTTAAACTTGCATTTCATTTTATTGATCCATTTTATGAATTAATTTATGTTCTTCATTTTATTTACCGTATTTCATTAGCCCCCTTTGTAACAAATTTCTTATGTTTTCTGGATACATTTAACTGTTGAGTTCTCTTTAAATTCTTATAGTTTAAAATTTTGTCTACTCATGAATCTATCCTTCTCATCTATCACTCTTCAGATGATTTCATCTATTCGAAGGACTTCAATTCCTATCATTTGCTAACAAGACTCACATTTACTCCTTTTAGCTCTTGAGATCACAAAATCCACTGCCTTATTGAGCATCTGTATCTTCATTCCCATAGGCATTTTAAATTCATTGTGCTTCAAGTTCATGTCAGTATCATCTATCTGCAAACTGTTCTTTCACTTATAATTTTTATTGAAATTAAAATCATTATCATCATCTAGTTGTGAAAACTGAAAACCTATTTATTATCTTTAACTTGTCTCATCTCAGCCTCCACAGCAATCAAACACCAAATTCTATCAAATTATCTTCATGCCCACTGTTGCCACCCAACACTAGATGACATCAACCCTTTTTAAGAGTTGAAATCTTTTTAAGATTTCAAAATACCATGCTTTTTACCACTCCTTCCATTTATCAGTACCTCCATCCCATTCTCTGCAACACTGACAGAATGATCTTTTAAAGCAGGAATATAATAATCTGGCTGTCTCAAAATTTGTGGAGTTCAGGCAAGAGTATAAATGGAGATACATGGCTCTTCATCTTTTCTATCTTCATGCTTCAGCCATTACTGCTACGGCACTTATATATAAGTGCTATTTTTGTGTATTTATAAGTAGACAGTCCTACTTGCATATTTAACTATTGTCCTTCTCAGCTTAACAACTGTCAAGGATCTTCCTTCAAGCCTAGAGATAAGCCAACAGGAGCGATAATACCCTTAGGGGAAAGACCTGGAGAAGAACCCACATAAGTAATAGATCTTGGCACGAAATTCTGTGTGAATATATACACAGAAAACCCTCTAGAAGAATGAACATGAATGCCATGTGGGTTTATGTCTTTGGCCATTTAGACTTCCTGACATTTGGATGGACAGAGGAAACCGTAGATAAGAATTTGGTTTTCTGAATTCTGTAATACCTTGATATTATTACTCCCTTGTTTAAAATTCTTTAATGACTCACTTCTGAGGGTCAAGTTCAAACTCTTTAGTATAAATTACAGAGTCTTTAGTGGTCTAACTCTTGTAGATTCCTGTTTTTCTCAACATATCATGTATCCTATTCTAAAATCTGATAAATCAGGAGTCATTTTAGCTTGTTAAATATGGAAGTCTTCCACTAGGACTTCTGCATAAACCATTTAATTTTTGCTTTCAGTACTCTCCATTTCTCTTCCACTTGGACATTCTCTTTATGTATTTTGGATCTCAGCTAGTTTATACTTTTTTCAAGGAAATTGCTCTTACCATTTATCCATGATCTGGAGAAGGAAATGGCCACCCACTCCAGCATTCTTGCCTGGAGAATCCCATGGACAGAGGAAGTTGGAGGGCAAAGAGTCTGACATGAATGAGCAACTAACACTTATCCATGGTAGGCCTCGGCTCTTCCATTACTAAAGAAAGGTATCATGCACTTAATAATCTGACTGGATTCCCAAGAACTGACCACTGTGAATTTGACCTGGTTTTGAAACATGATTCATGCTCAATGCTATAATCCATGGGGCAGAGTTTCCTGCTATTTTTTGCCCTTAACTCTTGCTGTTTTGATTCTTCTCCCATCTTCTCTCCTTCTCCCTTGCTGCAAAATTTCAGATGCTTCCTTGTTTCTCTCTCTCTCTCTCTTTTTTTAAAGACATTCCTAACAAGTTTGTAATAGAAGTTTGTTAAAAGTAATTTAGCTGAAGATTCCAAGAGTCAAGAAGAGTAAAAATTGTATAGCACAACATTTAAACTGAGAATTCTTTAGACGGTTTTAGAAGTTCCTCCTTGTCTCTGTCTCCCAATGGAAGTCTTTTTCTTACTTTTCTCACCAAGCCTCAAAGTTCAGCCTTTTTTGTCTTAATTTCGTTCAAAGAAACATCAATAGCATTCCCTCTTCATTTTGCATATTTTTTAACTATGCTATACTCTCTATCCATAAAAATCTTATTGAAATATATTCTGAATGAAGCCAATATGTTTCTCAAAAACATATTTTCATATAAATTACCAAAAAGGAAATGAATAGCCTGTGTTTACAGTATGGTCAGGATGTACTACGGGCTTCCCAGATGGCTCAGTGGTAAGTAATCCACCTGCCAATGTGGGTTTGACTTCTGGATAGGGAAGATCCCTTGAAGTCGGAAGTGGCAACCCATTCTAGTATTCTTGCCAGGATAAATCCATGGACAGAGAAGCCTGGCAGACTACAGTCTATAGCGTTTCACACATTCAGATTCAACTGCGGCTGAGCATTCAAACATGATATACTACAGTTGGATCCGGTTTATTGCACGCTGCTTGAGATTACTTTGCCAAGAAAGGTCCATCTAGTCAAGGCTATGGTTTTTCCAGTGGTCATGTATGGATGTGAGAGTTGGACTGTAAAGAAAGCTGAGCACAGAGGAATTAATGCTTTTGAACTGTGGTGTTGGAGAAGACTCTTGAGTCCCTTGAACTGCACGGAGATCCAACCATCCATCCTAAAGGAGATCACTCCTGGCTGTTCATTGGAAGGATTGATGCTAAACCTGACACGCCAATAATTTGGCCACCTCATACGAAGTGTTGACTCATTAAAAAAGACCCTGATGCTGGGAGGAATTCAGGGCAGGAGGAGAAGGGGATGACAGAAGATGAAATGTCTGTATGGCATCACTGACTCGATGGACATGAGTCTGGGTAAACTCCGGGAGTTGGTGATGGACAAGGAGGCCTGGCGTGCTGCACTTCATGGGGTTGCAAAGAGTCGGACGTGACTGAGCGACTGAACTGAACTGAACTGAGATCTATTAGGAAGCTGAAGTAGAGCAATTATTGCAATGCTTACATCTGAATAGAGGAAATTCTAAATACTATGTATCCATCTCCTTAAAACAGCTTGCAGTTCAGTAACAAGTAACAAAAAATAGAAATTAAGCAATAAGATTTTGACCCATAAAAAGATGAATGAAAATTATGCATTAATGTGCATCTGATAATAGTTAGCAACATTCTTTTATAAAACAGACGTCTATCTGCTCTCTACAATGTTGTATCTGTCTTTTGCCATCTCCAGAAATAAATCTTTGATTTATTATTGTCCCGGGCTAACTGAAGAAAATGTTAAGTCTCAGTTTTGTGATTTCTGCATATTGACTATGCAGTTAGTGAAGGAGAAGGAAACTAGAGATTTTGTGAAACAAGGGCCATCTGTGTTTTATTTTGGAGCTGATTAAATGCGGTGCAATTTATAGCAAAATGACAAAAGTTATAGACTTCAGTATGCAAGGATTAAAAATAATCGTAGTTAAGAGTTTATAATTGTCTAATAATTATTTTCCAAGTGTCATTAAACCTTAATTTCCACACTCATCTTTTGTTCATAGCCACAGTACTAGTGAAGGCAACATTTAAAGGAAAAGACACTATTATTTTTACTATGGAAAACCTTATATAATTGCTTACCTTTTATCTAAAAAATTATGTCTTCCCTTTTCTTTTAAATGCAAATTCACTTTAATATAGTACAATAATGTATGTACAAAATCAGGTGTTATTTGTATTTATTATGTAGCATATAATGCTCTTTATTAATGAACTAGCCTTACAATAGAAAATCTAATTTTTGGTATTATAAACTGCCAGTCCCCAATCTCTTTGGCATGAGGGACCGGTGTCATGGAAGACAATATTTCCACAGACTAGGGTGAGGGTAAGAATGGTTTCAGGATGATTCAAATGCATTACACTTATTGTGCCTTTCATTTCTATTTTTATTACATCAGCTCCCTGGTGGCTCAGATGGTAAAGAATCTGTCTACAATGCTGAAGACCTGTGTTTGATCACTGGGTCAGGAAGATCCCCTGGAGAAGGGAATGTCTATCTACCCCACTGTTCTTTCCTGGAGAATTCCATGGGCAGAGAAACCTTGTGAGTTGCAATAGTCCATGTAATCACAAAGAGCTGGACACAACTGAATGACAAACACACATACAACACCTCAGATCACCAGGCATTAGATTCTGGCAGTTGGGGACCCCTGTTGTAAATGACATGTCATGAATCTATTTGCTTAAAAGTTGAGATAAATTTATTAATTTGAGTAAAAAGCTACAATGTGGCAAATAATGCAAATCTATTTTCCCTTGATTCTATCATCTGTTCTATCTATCTCTTATAGAATGGAACTTTTAAAACTCACCACTTTCTTATATTTTTACAGAAAAGGACTATGATATTAAGCAGTTGACTCATTAGAATTCACCCTCAATCAACCAGCTATAGCACCAAAGATTCTGCATGCAGCATCAAGGCATTTATGAGGATGTGGTTACTGAGAAATAATTGAAGAGACTAGTCAAGAGATTTCTATAAAATATTATTTACTTACAAAAATTTAGGGTTAGGAAAGACCTTCAGTTCAGTTCAGTTCAGTTCAGTCACTCAGTCGTGTCCGACTCTTTATGACCCCATGAATCGCAGCATGCCAGGCTTCCCTGTCCATCACCAACTCCCAAAGTTTACCCAAAATCATGTTCATCGAGTCAGTGATGCCATCCAGCCATCACATCCTCTGTCATCCCTTTCTCCTCCTGCCCCCAATGCCTCCCAGCATCAGGGTTTTTTTCAATGAGTCAACACTTCGCATGAGGTGGCCAAAGTATTGGAGTGTCAGGTTTAGCATCAATCCTTCCAATGAACAGCCAGGACTGATCTCCTTTAGGATGGATGGTTGGATCTCCTTTCAGTCCAAGGGACTCTCAAGAATCTTCTCCAACACCACAGTTCAAAAGCATCTATATTCAAAATCTCTCATTTTGCATGTACAGACTTGGAGATCCAGGGAAGTAAATAATGGCTTCAAGTTTATGTAGAGAATTAGTTACAGAGTTAGAATCTCTTCACATCCACCCTTTCTATCATCCCAAATAACAGTGATAGGCAGCATTTAATTAGTACTGGGCAAAATTCTAAGCACATCACATGCACTCATTTATTTAATCATCACAACTGCATTATAATGTATTTACTATTATTATCTACTTTATTGATGGCCAAAGTGAAGTACAATCAGACGAAGTGATTCATACAAGACCACGTAGCAAGTAGAGAGAAACTGGTGTGCAAACCTGGCAACCTGGCTCCAAAGCCTGTGACCTTAACAATTATACTTTATTATGCCCATAACTTATTATTTATTTATTATCTTTTGGCTCTATGTGTAGCATGCAGGATCCTAGCTCCCAGACTAGGGATCAAACCTCCACACCATGTATTGGCAGCACAGATTTTAACCACTGATCAGTAAAGTCTCATAGCTGATTATTTAAATCTACCATTCAGTAGTACAGCTTAGTTATTGCTTAAACAATTATTTTATTAAGTGATTTAACTAAGTCTTTGTGTATTTATGGACTTCCCAGGTGGCACTACTGGTAAAGAACCTGTCGTGCAATCCAGAAGAAGTAAAATACTTGGGTTTGATCCCTGAGTTGGGAAGATCCCCTGGAGGAGGGCATGGCAAACAACACTAGTATTCCTGTCTGGAGAATCCCATGAACAGTGGAACCTATTGGGCTATAGTCGATAGAGTAACAAAGAGTCAGGCATGATTGAAGCAACTTTACACACATACACATATGTATGTGTGTGAAAGTTGCTCTGCTGCTGCTAAGTCGCGTCAGTCGTGTCCGCCTTTGTGCAACCCCATAGACAGAAGCCCACCAGGCTCCTCTGTCCCTGGGATTCTCCAGGCAAGAACACTGGAGTGGGTTGCCATTTCCTTCTCCAATGCATAAAAGTGAAAACTGAAAGTGAAGTCGCTCAGTCGTGTCCGACTCTTAGCGACTCCATGGACTGTAGCCCACCAGGCTCCTCCGTCCATGGGATTTTCCAGGCAAGAGTACTGGAGTGGGGTGCCATTGCCTTCTCTGGAAAGTTGCTCAATCATGTCTAAGTTTTTGCAACCCCATGAACTGAGTCCTGCTGGGTTCCTTTGTCCATAGGGATTCTCCAGGCAAGAATAATGGAGTGGGTAGCTGTTTCCTTTTCCAGGGGATCTTCCTAACCGAGGGATTGAATCCAGATGTCCCACATTGCAAGCAGATTCTTTACCATCTGAGCCACCAGGGAAGCCCAAGAATACTAAAGTGGGTAGCCTATCTCTTCTCCAGGGGATCTCCCTGTCCTAGAAATCAAACAAGTATCTCCTGCATTGCAGGCAGATCCTTTTGCTACCAGGGAAGCTCTGTGTATATATAAGTGAACATCATTTGTACAATAAATATGTTATGACAATATGTACAATTATTGGCAGCTTTTAAAAAAATATCCAATAGCCTAGTAAACAGAAAGTAATACACATTTCCTATTCATGTTCAAGAAGCTATCAAGTTGCAAAATTCTTAGTCAGTGGTCCCAGATGTGTTCTTTTTTCTTTTTCTTTTTTTTCATACAAATGAGAAAGCATGAGGTAATAATTAGAATGAGTAGATATAAAAATTTCTGTTTTCTTTCAAATTTGAACTGCTAATCACTCACAATAACCCTCTATCCTTAAATAATTAACATTTATCAAATTAGTATTATATAGGAGAAAACAGATTAACAAAGATAAGACCAAAAAAGACAAGAAAAAATGAACTACATGAATTTATATGCTATATATATATATATATATATAATGGTTATTTATCATTTTGGAAAGATATGGTTCATATCTTTGAAATACTTAGAATTCAAGAAAATTAACACAGCCTTTCAATTTATTCCTGAATCACTTTTCTATGAAGAGTAATTTTGTGTGTGTGTGTGTATGTGCACCATGCTATGCCTTTCAGATTTCATTGAAGTTATCTTTCATTCAATGATTGTTTTCACCAAGAAATACAGAATTTGTCACTTTATTATATTTTCTGCAATTATAATTGTGAGGCAAGGACAAAACCCACATTGAAATGCAGATGTCAGGCAGCTTGATAAATCCAATTGCTAAGTAAATAGCATATGTACTCAACCATCCTTGAAGTTATTCAAATTTGTGTCTTAGTAAATGTACAAATTACTGCATGTATTGACTCTTTGGTACCTTAAGAAGAAAAAAAAAAACAAATATTAAATCCATTAATGCTAACTAACTGCATTTTACAAAAGGGAACTTAGGGTATATTTTACTTAAGATCAAGCTAAATTCATGTTCTATAAGACTTAAGATGTTTGTGTTGATGGAATACAATAGTTGGATACTTGAAAAACAGAATTATATGCAGCTTACAACTCCAAATAAGAGATAACTGCTAGTCAGGGTGACAGAGGGACTTGGGCTCTTTGTGGCTTGACTAATTTGAATAATTTTGTGGGCTCTGGGGCAATGACTGTTCCTGGCTGACTCCTACCTGGCCTCAGCGTAGTTTGTACTGATGTTTAGTGGCCTTTTGTGTGAAAGCCAAATAAGGGAAGTGGTAGGAGTGTGGTTCTGACTTCCTGTCAAAAGGGATACTGACTGGCTGACTAGCACCTCAAAACTGGGTCAAGATAGCATTAGAAAAACAAAAACCACAGATTAACATATAATTTGTTATCAAATAGGCCTCACAATATCAGACTTAACCCAACACAAGTTTGTTTTGAGCTTATGTAATAATTCAGTCAATGAAGATGGTTCTAGTAGATGAACAGCTTTCTACATGAGATTCAGAAACTTATATTAATGCTTTGTCTATCCTGTGACTTGTTCAACATCTAGGACCTTGGAGTACTGTTCTAGATTTTCTGCATTCTGTTGGCAGATCCGGGCAGGGCAGTGTAGAAAAAGTACACTTGTTCTTACCTGAAGCATCTCTTATGATCACATTCCATTGTCTTGAAGTATTCATCTCATCTCCCCGTTGGTGAGAAGAGTTAAATGGTCAGTAAATGTAGTTGTTGACAGAGCAATCTCTTTGCAGCGACAGTTTTCACCACAGAAAAGGAGTAACATATCTTGGTAGACACACATCTGTTTTTGCCATAGGAAGTTTTAAAAATATGTACCTTGTGTGCATATAAGATACACTCTATATACACTGGGCTTTCCTGTGGCTCAGCTGGTAAAGAATCTGTCTGAAATGTGGGAGGCCTGGGTTCAATCCCTGGGTTGGGAAGATCCCCTGGAGAAGGTAATGGCTACCCACTCCAATATTCTGGCCTGGAGAATTCCAAGGACTGTACGGTCCGTGGTGTTGCAAAGAGTTGGGAATAACTGAGCAACTTTTCACTTCACTTCACTTCATATATACATTATAATGTACACACATAGTATACATGCATTCATGTCTATGTACATAGATTTTATATTTATTTTATATTATAGTGAAGATCATTAGGTAAAAGTGATTTATCGTATTGTAAAACCTTTCAACTTTGATATGTGTGTTGAGTCATAATAGCTCACTGACATTCTTAGTTTCTTCTAGCAGAATTTTTTTCGATGGCCTGAAATGTTGTACATTTGGTTTGGAAGGATTTATTGTGAGTTTTATACAAATGGAATTTCATGAACATGATACTGAGTTGCTGCTGCTAAGTCGCATCAGTTGTGTCTGACTCTGTGCGACCCTATAGACAGCAGCCCACCAGACTCCCCGTCCCTGGGATTCTCCAGGCAAGAACACTGGAGTGGGTTGCCATTTCCTTATCCAATGCATGAAAGTGAAAAGTGAAATCACTGAATCGTGTCCAACTCTTAGCGACCCCATGGACTGCAGCCTTCCAGGCTCCCCCATCCATGAGATTTTCCAAGCAAGAGTACTGGAGTGGGGTGCCATTGCCTTCTCTATGATACTGAGTTAGCAAAGACAAATTGTCCATATTTCAGGACATAGTTATACAAGGTTCATTTTCACTGCTGTTCAGTATTCTACTGGATGAATATTCAGTTTACTCATCAATTCTATTGTTGATAAGTATTTGAATAAACTTCAGTTTGGAGTTATGATTACTAGTGTTATCAATAATATTTTAGAACATGTCTTTTTATGAACAGGCAAACAAATTTATACAGGGTATATTTCTAGAAGTAAAATTTTTACACTATAGAAATAGGAATATGTAGAAATATGTTCAGTCTTTATATTCATAATTTCCTAGTCTTCTTTACTATTATAATTAATCAAAGTAAGAGACTTTTGTAAAATATTTTTGTTGAAAAATCTGTGTATAAACAAAAATCATACAAAAATTTTAGCAGGAAATACCTGCTAATTCCATTACCTGACATATGAACTATTTTAGTTTTATTTCCATGTAGACCATATCATTAGTAATTAATTAAGTATAAGGTTTGTGTTAAGCTCAATTTCTTAACATTATTTTATGACTATGGCAACCAACTCCAGCACCATTGCCTGGAAAATCCAATGGACAGAGAAGCCTGGAAGGCTACAGTCCATGGGGTCGCAAAGATTCGGACACGACTGAGCAACTTCACTTACCTTCACTTTACTTCATACATATTTTTACACTTTCTATAACTATGAAATTTTATGAGTACATTGATGGAGAAAGAGATGGCACCCCTCCAGTACTCTTGCCTGGAAAATCCCATGAATGGAGGAGACTGGTAGGCTGCAGTCCATCGCAGAGTTGGACTCGACTGAGCAATTTCCCTTTCACTTTTCACTTTCATGCATTGTAGAAGGAAATGGCAACCTACTCCAGTGTTCTTGCCTGGAGAATCCCAGGGACGGGGGAGCCTGGTGGGCTGCCGTCTATGGGGTCACGCAGAGTCGGACACGACTGAAGTGACTTAGCAGCAGCAGCAGCATAAGTGCATTGAATTCATTTACCAGAAGTAGAAATTCCCTGTTATAAACAATTTTCAGTTTTCACTAATTCTTTTTAAAGCAGTTTATATTTCTAAACTGTATGGTAACTTTGGTGCACAATTTCTTGGGTTTGTTGTATTCTTGGGAAAAGAAAGAAATGCATGTTTTCTGTCTTTGACCTTTAGCAATCTTAGCAAAAAGTCAGCTTTTTAAGACAGTAAGTCAACATACTTACCTTCANTTTTTAAAGCAGTTTATATTTCTAAACTGTATGGTAACTTTGGTGCACAATTTCTTGGGTTTGTTGTATTCTTGGGAAAAGAAAGAAATGCATGTTTTCTGTCTTTGACCTTTAGCAATCTTAGCAAAAAGTCAGCTTTTTAAGACAGTAAGTCAACATACTTACCTTCACATTAACTTATATATACTTTACCTCAAGCCTGAGTGACATTACATTTCTTTCAAGAAAGTTAAATGT
>SJYA01013791.1:0-10634 GCA_006410615.1 Neotragus moschatus
TACTTTGGCCACCTGATGCAAAGAACTGACTCACTGGAAAAGACCCTGATGCTGGAAAAGATTGAAGGTGGGAGGAGAAGGGGATGACAGAGGAAGAGATGCTTGGGTGGCATCACTGACTCCATGGACATGAGTTTGAGTAAGCTCCAGGAGTTGGTGATGGACAGGGAAGCCTGGCGTGGTGCAGTCCATGGAGTTGCAAAGAGTCAGACACAGCTGAGCCACTGAGCTGAACTGAATGCAGGGTGTGCTGTGCACAGCCACAGAGGGTGCCTTTATGTAGGCCGTGCCAGGTGCAAAAGTGCTGGGGCGTGTCGCCATTTCTGTGTGATGATGGATGCCCTACGTGTTCCTGTCCATGAGAGATGACACCGCGTGTGCATCAGTGTGGAGTGGTGCCATCACTGATGGTAAGGGTGCGGGTGCAAGTGTGTCACAGCGAGTTGGCACACATGTCACTGTCTCTGTGTGGGACAGAGGGGCTTGTGCGTGCAGCCAGGAATGTGTCGTCACTGCCGTGCAGGCAGACAGCCTAAACGTGCCACCAAGGATGGGCGATGCTCTCTTTTCCATCCCCCGCCCCCAGAGAGGCCCTTGGTAGCCCAGCCTGCCCATCTGAGAAGCCAGAGACTTTTGGCTCCCTTCTCCATCCTCCGCTTTTGTTTCTCAGAAAAAGGATCCCAAGTTCCTCAGCTGAATCCTGACCCTTTGGTGGCAAGTGGAATGTGTGTGGGAACATTCTGAGGAAACCCTCTCTATTCCAGACTCTGGTTCCCAACTCAGAGCTCCTCCCCAGCCCAGCATCTGCCTACCAGCTCCTCAGAGGTCCTCCCTACCCATCCTCCCATCCCCAGCCTCCCAGATCCAGGCACTCATTAGTATGTCAAGGCAGTCCTCTTCCAGCCCACACATTGTACCCTGGGATATCCCCACACAGTTGGCTCCCTCTCGTCCTGGGTTTTCCTGAAACCTTACATTTTCGTGTCTGCCAAGCCAGGCTGCACATCCCCCACCACCCAGCACAGACACAGGGAGGATGTTTTGGGGTGACTCCTTCCTCCCTTGCCACGGGTTCTGTTTTGAGCTCTCTGCTTGACTACTGCCTCCACTCCTTCAGCCTCAGCCCTTCCAGCTCTCTGGGACATGGTTGGATCTCTCTGTCCATCAGGAATCCCCCCGATGGTCTCGCATGTGTGTGTCATCCCAGAGCCAGCCAACGCACCCACCAAGCTTCTTCATTTGAGTCCTGGCGCTGGACTTCTCAGGCACATCGGTAGAGCATCAACTTTTGGGCTGTGCCCTCAGGAAGTCCCCTTTCCAGAACATCCCTCTAACCCCGTGACTCTGGGTCCCTTTTCCCCTCCCCCAAGTAAAAACCTTTACTCAGAAAGATAATCTTTAGACCTTGGAATCTTGTCCTTAGGCATATGGAAATAGACTAAGAGCTCCAGAATACTAGAATCATAAGCAAAAGGCCATTTCAGAATCACATTTAGAATCACAGAATCTAGAATGACAGGCTGTCTAAACACTATGTCCAAGAGTGGTCACCTCCTACTTAGATCCCATGCGATGGCGGGGGGGGGGGGAAGTGTTAAAAAGATTGCAGACTTTTGGGGCTCATCCCACGTGGATGGACAGCAATCTTAGAGATGGGAGCCCAGGAATTTGCATTGGTTACCAAGACCCCAGTACACCCACTAGTTCCCTGGTGGCTCAGACAGTAAAGAATCCACCTGCAATGCGGGAGACCTGGGTTTGAGACTTGGGTTGGAAAGATCCCCTGGAGGAGGACATGGCAACCCCCTCCAGTACTCTTGCCTGGAGAATCCCGATGGACAGAGGAGCCTGATGGGCTACAGCCCACGGGATCATAAAGAGTCAGACATGACTGAGAGACTAAGCACGCATACTGGTTGGAACATCCTTGTCTTGGGTCAAGAGAATCTGACTACCATATGATCCTGGGTCTTATAGAAAAAAAAAAAAAAACTGAATCAAGGAATCAGAATATTTTGCAAGCTAAGATTCAACTAATCACACACACGCACTCACAACTTTAACAAAGTCTTGAATTGCGGATTTGAAAGTGATCCTACCGTGTGAGTTTGTTCCTGTTCTAGGAGGAATTTTTCTTTTTCAGCCTCGCTGCTCCTTTTGGAATGGAAGGCGTTCCCCCCTGTCCCTTGCAGGGCTGCCTCCGTGGTGTTGCCTACATTTGTGAAGTTAAATGTTCTTTCCATCTGGGCGCAATGGCGGCCGACAGAACCCCTGTATTTACGGAGCAAGTGAGCTGGAAATGACTTCTACTTTCCATTTAAGACCAGCACACCCTGGCCCACAAAACAGATTTTGCTGCTTGATAAAATGAATCTGAGGGGACATTATTGCTGTTTTACTAAAGCAGTCATAGCTGAGAAACAGGGACAACAATGGTTAGTAATCTCACGGAGCTTCTTCTGGTCAAGGAAATGAAAGACAGAAAAAGCCGAGGGGCAGCAGAATGCTGTTTTGGAGACTGATGGGAATGCATGTGGGGTGTGTGTGTGTGTGTTTGGGGAGGGGGGAGTGAAGGGAGGCAATTAAACATGCATGAAAAAGCACATGTATTTCAGCAGCACTGAAAAGGTTCATTTCTGGCCATCTCACCCAATGTATTCAACTCACAGATGAAAAACCGAAACCCCCAAAGTGGGAGGGACTTTCTAAGGCCACATGGCAAGTTATTGAAACCCCTAACTCCTGGGTAAGTATTCTTTCCCAGTTGCAACTCAGTATCACTTTCTTAAAACACCTCCAGCATGCCAAGCACTGTTCTAGGGATGTTACAGGCATCAACCCTTTCAGCTCATGACAACGCTATGTAGTAGGTCTTTTTCACTCAATTATTCATTTATCAATCATGCATGGAAGGCCTCTGACACCAAGCAGTTTCCTAGGCAGACAAAGATAAGAACTTTCAGAGTTTCTCTTCTCCTCTTGATTCTGCCACGAGAGATGCAAATATTCCCCAGAGAGATTAATGCAGGACCACTTCACATGTTCACGCTCTTTTCAGATCAGAGGCTCTGATTTGAAGCACTCAGGAGTGAGCGGGGAGAGGTGCCCACCAACAGTCAACATACTAAGTGCTATCCTAGTGAAGAGCCAGCTCTCAGAAGGAGAATCAAAAACACAGCTTGCAAGCCAGATGGGACTGGAAGCCCAGAGCAGGGAAGGACAGGGAGGCTGGCTCCGGGGCTGTGCGAGTCATCTCAGAGACACCGTGGAGGGGACAGCAAGGGCTCTGCTCACACAGAGAGATGGGTGAAATCTCAGCAGCTCTCTGCCCTTTCTGGAGACAGTGGCTTTTCTCTGAGACTCAGTTTCCTCTCAGTGAAATGGGTTAACAATCCCGAGCTCCCAGGGCAATTGTTACACAAGACGGTGCCTAGGGAATCATAGCACAATCTCAGCAACCTCCTTCCCTCCAACAGCCGAGGAAGGTGGGGATTTCTTCTGGTGTTTGGGGCAGGGTGATCATTAGACAAAGCCTCCTTTTATGAACTTCTTGGTCAGAGGACTCTGCATCACGAGTCCTCCGAGTTTGGTCAAGCTGGGGTGAGAAAGGAGAATTGGAAGCGTAGAGGAAGCTGGGTTTGGGGAGGGGGATGTTTCTTCTATGTCTTTACCCCTCCTTGGGCTTCCTCTCCAGCACACGTGGGGTTGGAGCATCATGTCCTCACGTGGGAATTGCCTGGTGGAAGTCTGGAGGGGGCTTAAATTCGGGCCTGAGAACATGAAGAATTTTCCACCCACAAATCTAAAAATGGCTGCTCTGTGCCACTCAACCTCCAGTTGTTTCTTTCGGGCAGGAAAAACAAAAAACACCTTTTATTTGGCAAACAAGCAAGGGCTTGGAAAGGTCTTGGGAACATGAAACCAGGGAGAAGNGTGGAAGTCTGGAGGGGGCTTAAATTCGGGCCTGAGAACATGAAGAATTTTCCACCCACAAATCTAAAAATGGCTGCTCTGTGCCACTCAACCTCCAGTTGTTTCTTTCGGGCAGGAAAAACAAAAAACACCTTTTATTTGGCAAACAAGCAAGGGCTTGGAAAGGTCTTGGGAACATGAAACCAGGGAGAAGCTGAAGGGCTTGAAGAGGAAGGAGTTTTCACATCCTGAACCGCTCACCATGCTAGGTGACTCATATCTTTATCTGCTTTAATCCCCACACCGACGCCTCCCATACCTCAAATGTCACCGCGTCCACTTCGTATTCAGGTGGTGATATTCACGCTCAAGAGAGGTTAAGGGCCTTGCGTGGGGTAGCACAGCTGAGAAGTGGCACCATCAGCAGCATTGGAACTTGGTAAGTCTGTACAGGGGGCCACATTTTCAGAGGGGGACTAGGCGGGTTTCTGGGAACCAAGCTAGGATCTGCAGCTTCGGGGCAACTGGTTCCAGAGCACAGGTGACCCTGCCAGGGCCCCTAATGGGGACCATGCCACAGGCTTGTCCTTAACGGGGCTGAGTGTTCCAAATCTGTGGTGATTATAGGTGATGGGGGCTGCAAGTCAGGGCCCTGGGGATTTAAATGAAAAAAAAAACAAAATCCCCCCTCTGTCACACTTGGCTCTCTCCTTGGCTCACTTCTGCTCAGGCCGGTTGCTTCTGCCTCTGGTCTTCCTGCACGTTGACTTTCTAACTGGCTTCCAGATCTGTAGGAGAACCATAGCTTTCTAAAACACGGCCTGATTGCATCAGTCTCCTCCTCGAAACACATGGTGGTCACAGCTTATTTTGCCACCTCGCACCCACTCCTCCCGCGCGTGCCATCGGCTCTGGCGGAGCCAGCCTGTGCATCTCATCTGGAGCCACAGAGAGATCATGTGACCGGGGCTAAACCAATCAGCATCCAGTTCTCCTTGGTTCCCCAGATCAGCTCAGGGACAGTCCCAGGACCCAAGTCAGACCAGCTGGGGCTACAGAGACACTCGATTCTGGAATTACTGCTTGAACTAAGGGCCATGGACTCTCTTTCACTTCACTGAGCTCTATGAATTGGGTTGCCCAAGAGCTACCATGAGGAGCTTCAGAATGGGGACCAGCTCAGAGCCAGCAGAGTCAAGAAAAGGAGAGTGGAAAAACCCTAGCCTGGTGACCTCCTTTCCCCCCCTTGGCTCAAGCTGTACCTAGAGCTCTCCTAGATCTTATCATTTTTATCAGCCGATAACCACCCCTTCCCTTTTTGTTCTCCTTAAAGCTGCTTTAGTGTTTTCTCTTCTTGCAAAGAAAAGAATCTTAACTGACACAAAGAGTCCTTTAATGTCTTTTGATTGCCTTCAGGAGGAAGTGCCAACCTTTTAGACTGGTCCTTCAGGCCCTCCCAGACCCAGAAACGGTCTCTTGAGCGCCATGAATGCCATCTGTGCTGCCTGAGCCCGGTGCTTCTGCACCTTTGCCCACGCTGGCTGCCCCCAGCGGAGGCCTGCCTGCCCTCTTCCGCTTTGACTGGCATGGCTCAGCTGAAGTAGCAAGGAACCCTTCTGGAAAGTGAGGCTGAGTCTGGGGCATCCTATGTGTTCCCACATCGACCTCTGCCTTGTAGCACCCTTGAGATTTTATGTTGGATGTGGATTTCCTTGTCTTTCTCTCTACATTTTGAGCCCTTTGAGGAGTGGAGACTCGCTGAGCATGACGGTTTCATTCAGTCAGCAAATATGTACTAAGCGTCTACAACAGGCCAGGGACTCCTGTGGGTCCTGGAGACAGCATGGAGAGGAAAAAAAAACTCACAAACTTCTGTCTTGTCTGACGGGGGAAGCAAACGCTGCCCCAGTAAACAAACACAGCGCTGGGTTCATTTCAGAAGATGCTCGAGCTGTGAGGTAATAAGGGGAAGCCTGCCCCTGTCTCTGGGCTCAGAGGCTAGAGGACAGCCAGGCTCCAAGAGGGCCCTCAGGGAGCAGGTTTTTTCATGAATGAATATGGAACATTCCCAGACACCTGGGTGCCCCTCAGCCTTCCCTTATGAAGACTGCTCAGAACTCCACCAGGACGTCTTTGTACGTTAGTGGTTTATTTCCCACTTCCAGCCTGTGCCCCCTCTTGTGGGGATGGGAGGGGGGTCCTAGTGACATAAATGACGTTTTTTGTTTGTGTGACACTCACCAGTCCCCATAGGGGTTAAACAAAGCCACCTTCTCTGTGACTTCGTGATGCGGCTTGGTCCCACAGAAAGCAGGGTGCGCCTCTGCCTGACTTGGATCAAGTCTGGGCCTGGCCTTTGTCTTTCCAGTCCTCACCCAGTCGTCTCCCTCCACAGACCTGTTGCCAGCCCTTTGATCCCCTCTGTGACTCTCCTTTGGACTTTGTCTGGCTCCATAAAGCCGATGAAACCTCTTTCTGCTTGTCTTACTCCCAGGCTCCGAAACCTTCGGTGGCTCACTACTGCCTACAGCAAGTCCAGACCCACGAGGGCCTCCCGTGATCTGCCCCCTGCCTCCTCCGCCAGCCGCTCCCTGCTGCAGTCCACTCCACACTCTGACGTTCACCTCGTTCCTCTATTAGTTTATATATCCTCGGTTGTCTTCTCCTACTGGAGTGTAAGCTGCTTGAGGGCAAGGAATGTGTTCCGCTCGTTCCTGAATCCCCAACATCAAACAGTGAACTTCCTCACTGTGAACGCTCAATGACTGTCTCTAGCATCTGTGGATTGCATCGCCTTGCCACTTGGGGTTGAAATGGCTTGTGGGCCTTAAGACCTTCATCTTAGGTGTGGGAACTTGGAGACCTAGGCTCCTTGCTGGGCCACAGAGCACCATAATAGTGCTAGCATCCTTATTTAAATCTTGTACTGCTCCCACTGTCTCCCCCCCCCCTTTTTTTTTTTTTTGCATTTCTTAGTCCATACACATAACCCCCAGAGTCCCTTCCATGCTTTGGGCCCCTCACTGGTGTTTTGTCATTGGAATGTTTTTGGTGTCATTTGCTGTGGTGACGCACATTTTGGCCTGTTTGGCACCTATTTGACATTTTTTCTTCCCTGCTTTTAGACTTATGATCCGGGTGGGCATTAGACTCACAGCCAGCCAGTGAGCACTATCAGCTCTGGCCACTGTGATTGGCTCAGGGTTGGCGAGTGACACAAGTTAAGCCAATGAGAGTCAGCTCTGGGACTTTAGTAGGAACCAATGAGAGAGAAGCTTTCTATTTCTAAGGGATTTGCAAGGTTGGCAGAATGTGGGCCTGAGCAGCTGGACCTTTTTGTCACCACCCAGAGAGAGCCTGCCCGAGGGTGATGCCAACACAGAGAAGAGAAGAGCCAAGAGAAGGGAAGGAGACAAATTCCTGATGGCAGCGTCTGAGTGTCCAGATCTCGGTGTGCCTTTAGGCATCATCTGCGCGTGTACTTTTCCATTATGTGATCAGTAAATGCCATCTTTCTGCTTAAATTGTTTTGAATGAGGCTTCTACCATTGCCACCTGTGAGAGACTTGCTGGAATCTGTGATGTTGGAGCTGTTTGTCCCCTCTTTCCGAAAATTTCCAATCGAGCTCTAACCCTGGAAGGACCTTCTGTTTAATGTTCTCACATCCCAGGAAAGAAAGAGCTGCTCATCCTGGTCCCAGTTTTCTGTCTCTGTCATCAGTGCGATGGTCCCCACGGTCATGTTGATTTCCGCGAGAGAAGGAGCTCACACTGCCAAAGCCCAAACTTTATATCCACAGATTCCGATTCACATATCCACATCCCCTCAAAAATGCACACATTTTTGGCCAAGAGCTCTGCAATTTCACCCTTGAGTGGCATCAGCCTTCTTGGGCGGGTGCCATCTCTTTCTGGCGATTTGTCTGCGTCTCGTTGTCAATTGGAGTTGGAACATTTGCCCGTCAGAACAGCGCCTTTGGTGTCCCCACTTCCAGAAAGCAATTCGGTAGCAAGAATTTCCCTGAGGTCCTTCGCAGTCAAGGCTGACACTGAGGCTCCCTCAGATAGTCCGGACTTCTCCTTTTCACCTCTGGGCTCTCTCCCAGAACTGTGATCAGAAAGTATCTTGCTGGTCCTTTATCTGACCTCTTTCCATCAGCGCACTCACCACTCTGAAATATCTGTCTTTGGTGGATATTTGATGATATTAATCAAATATCATCAAATATCATCAAATATTTGGTGATATTGATATTTGATGGATGTGAAAGACCTATGATTCTTGTCCGCACAGTCCTTCTCAAGGTGACTTTTGGGGGGTCTTTGCACGACACCATTTCAAGGTCTCACTGTCCTGGGTAAGCTTCTTGAGCCTAAGTTATTAGTTTGTAAAGGTTTTTCAAAAGTTGCCTTTCTCCTTGCAATGCCTCTGAGGCACCTCTCTTCAGCTTATTGTTTTATCTTGTTTTATTTCTGACTACAGCGGTCAGACCATGCTGAGCTGTGGCTGGGAGAAGGAGGTTCTATGCAAGGTTGATGAGGCTCCAGGAAAGTTCTACCATCCTGATGACGCTGCCAGCTCGATATGCAGCTTCCAGGGTCACTGTGGCAGGAAGGGGGAGCTGGAATGTCACAGAGGTTCCCATAGCCCCAGCTGGGAGGCAGTCTTGTGGGCTCGCTTCTGTTTGCTGCACCAGATCCATGCTCCCCCTCCCTGCCCAGTTCTGGGCCCACAAGGCTCATCCATATGGACCAATCACCAGGCTCTCTTTGCCCTTGAGCTTCTGGTTTATTATTTTTTATGGGAGTTACCGGCAGGGACTGGAGAATGTTTAGAGGAAAATGAGAGCGGCCCTTGTCTGAAGGCCACTGCTCCTGTCAAGTGGTCCTTTGCACATATATACCCTCTCCAGGTTTGGCAAATACTCCCTCCTTGCCTTTCGGGCTTAGAAGTGGTGATGGCTCCCCACCAATGCTGGCCCGGGGGAACGGCACTGTCCCCATGGGACATGCCTGTCCTGCTTATGTTTCCTTATCGGCAAAGAGGGGCGTTGCCACTTTCTCTAAGATGCACTGGAGAGCTGAGATTGTGCTTGTACAGGTGCTGGCACATGGAGGCATGCAGGAAGTGGCCGTCACATCCCTGCCTTGGAGAGAGTGGCATCCAGGTAACACGGCTCCCCAGGTACCTGCTCAGGGCTGGGCGTGCCTCGGTACTGGAAGAGGGGTGGACAAGAGAGGAGTCGGACCTGCCTCATGGAGTGTTTCTGGCAGGCGTGGTCAGGCAATTAGCAAGGAAGTGGAAAGACAGATATTTCAGAGTGGTGAGTGCGCTGATGGAACAGAATGGGATTTGAGAAAGAAAGATGGGGTGGGGGTGTCTGGGGAAGGCTTCTGGGGATGACACTGGAGCTTGGCCTGAATGTGGGATGATGTGGGGCAGCAGATTTGGGCTGAAGGACCCCCCTCTCCCTGAGCCGAGTGTGAGAGTGGCCTATTCCTGGAACAGAAAGGAGCCCGGGTGGGAGGAAGTGTAGGGAGCCAGGGGGAGAGAGCTGGGCGTCCTCTGGGTCCTTGTCAGTCACAATGAGAGGCCAGGGTGTTACTCAGCTGGGATGGGGTCATTTGCTAGGAGGTCAAGGGTCAGATCAAACTCATGGAGAGTCTCTGGTTGAATTTTGCTATCCCCAGCCCCAAGTGCTCTGATCTCATCAGCCAGGGTGATTTCTTTATCAAACNGGAACAGAAAGGAGCCCGGGTGGGAGGAAGTGTAGGGAGCCAGGGGGAGAGAGCTGGGCGTCCTCTGGGTCCTTGTCAGTCACAATGAGAGGCCAGGGTGTTACTCAGCTGGGATGGGGTCATTTGCTAGGAGGTCAAGGGTCAGATCAAACTCATGGAGAGTCTCTGGTTGAATTTTGCTATCCCCAGCCCCAAGTGCTCTGATCTCATCAGCCAGGGTGATTTCTTTATCAAACTGTCATTTGGGGAGAACTGAGAGCCTCCGTTGCAGATCTAAGCAGATTCCTCCCTTGCTTCCAGGGAATCTGGGGCCTGCAATCCCTGGGGTCAGGCCACAGTCCCCTTGGGTACCCCCTGAGGGAGAGCACAGCCGCCGAAGCCCCTCTGTGCTCCAGGCACAGTGCCAGCCCTGCATGCATGGTCTCTCCTTTCCTGGCTCCACCTCCCAGAGAAACTGGCGTGATGCCCTCGGCTCTCTAGATGTGGAAACTGAGGACCCGGCACCTCCCGTTCCCTCCTCACCTCAGGACGGCTCCCTCTCTCCTGCAGCAACCCACACGGCATCCTGTAAATAACCGCATGTTCCCAACACCTCTCCTCCTTCTCCTTGGAAACCTGCTCTCTCTGGATTAGGGCTGCCTGGTTGTTAGATTCCCCTCTGTGGTTCAGAGCTGAGCATGGCGGGAGTGGGAGCTGAAAGGCTGTCTGTAAAGGCCTGGGCTGGGCCCCAGCTCTTTCCTTCGTTAGCTGGGTGACTTTGGGCAGGTCACTTCACGCCTCTGAGCCTTAGTTTCCTCACCTGAAGCTTGGATAGTGAATGGCAATTAACGTTCATGAAGAGATCAAATGAGAATCTGTAAACAAGGGTCCGGCTGAGTGTGGGGCAGGCTCAAGGTGATCTGTGAACGTGATTGACTTCTTTGCTTGCTTCTCTCATCAGTTCTGCCTCCTAGGCGTTTGGGTCGGGGAGGGGTAGATCAGGG
>SJYA01013792.1:0-19843 GCA_006410615.1 Neotragus moschatus
CCAGCTTTTTAAGGAATCTCCACACTTTTCTCCGTAGTGGCTGTATTAATTTGCATTCCCACTAACAGTGTAAGAGGGTTCTCTTTCCTCCACACCCTCTCATGTATGATGTAAGGTAGGGGTTCGAACTCACTCTTTTGGAAGTAGACATCCATTGCCTAGTATCAGTTACATTTGTGATTCTATTTGATGCCATACTGAATTGAGATAAACCTCAGTGGGGGAGCAAGAAATACCCATATTTTTCAAGGATACTCATGTATGCATGCACACAAGTATGCATACACACAGTTAATTCCATGAATTGTCGTTATTTTGAACTGCAAGCAATACTATGTTACGTGCCATATTTATTTGTATGCAAATAAAAAAACACACAAATATTAAACACCTAGTAGACATATTAATGGGAAAAATGTTGTATACTGCATTTTACAAAGTCACAGTTGTGCTGTGATCGGACTATTCCTGATCTTATCAGGCAGTGGCAAAGGAAGATTTTCATAAGTTCTGTAGGTTACAATTGACCCTTTATTGACTGCATTAGCAAGAAATTATTTTTTAGTTTAAATGAATAGAATAAAACATTTTAAGATACTTTCAATTGTTATATGATGTTCATTTCAGAAATATAGAGTGTGGAAAAATGTGTAGTATAAAATTGGCAGAAAAGTCTGAGCATTACCAAAACAGAAATTTACATTGCCACCATTAGTGCATGACCAGGCCTATTTTTTCCTAAGCTCACCAAAACTAGCTATTGGATCATACTATAATTTTCCTTTTGTTTGATCAAATCCTATAACTTGTTTATATCCATATTTCTGCAATTTATACCATTATTATCTCACCGTTCTGAAATTGTGATATAGTTTAAGCAGAAAAATGAAAAAAATAAGAAACACAAAAAAGAAGAAGATATCAGCAGTTTAAAATGTAATAGTGTATCTAACAATCTTGAGGAGATAATTAAAAGAAAATCATAAGTAATGAGAGTTAGTACTTTGGCCCATTTAGATAAAACATTGTACTTAAATAACTAGTTCAAAAGTGTAATGAAAAAAGATTCAATGTTTCATAGACATACAAACATATGGTGATTAAAATTATATTTTAAAACACAAAGTGCTTTTCAATATATAATCAGATATATGAATTATGACCATTGTATTGAGAGATATCATTTTCTTATATCAGAGGACTCAAAATCTATGAAATTAATGTATAGTATGAAAATTTTGTTATTGAATTTATCCAGCATTACTGAAAATCTTATTAACATTTGTATAAACATTGTATGGATGTGAGAGTTGGAGCACAAAGAAAGCTGAGTGCCAAAGAATTGATGCTTTTGAACTGTAGTGTTGAAGACTCTTGAGAGTCCCTTGGATCAAACAAGCAAGGAGATCAAACCAATCTATCCTAAAGGAAATCAGTCCTGAATATTCACTGGAAGGACAGATGCTGAAGCTAACGCTTTGGCCATCTGGTGTGAAGAACTGATTCATTGGAAAAGACCCTGATGCTGGGAAAGATTGAAGACAGGAGGAGAAAGGGACGACAGAGGATAAGATGGTTGGATGGCATCACCAACTCAATGGACATAAGTTTGAGCAAACTCCAGGAGGTGGTGAAGGACAGGAAAGCCTTGGATGCTGCAGTCCATGGGGTCGCAAAGAGTCAGACACAACTGAGTGACTGAAGTGACTGATAAGCAATAAATTATTTAATTTTGCAGCATCTCTTTCTTATTATTGTTGCTCCTGTTTAAGATAGCAGATGGTAGAGGGGCAATACATTCTAGTTCTCAGTCTAAAACCATGTGAGAGATAGCCCCATAATACTTATAATAAATTCAAACAAAATGATTTTCCGGTTTAACTGGTTAAATAAATATGAAAGATACCTTGGAAGCTTCAGAAGTAAACATTTTCCAAAGAAAATGTTTTAACTGGTGTTAGGCATGATTAAAGTTCAATCACCAAAATATCTTGTGTTGCTTCCAAAATAGACAAATAGATGGAATCAAATATTTACTCCAGGGACAGATATAAAGCCGTGTATGCAAAAACTACCCATATAATCATCATTATATTCCAAACAGACAAAAAGCTAATGAATTATTCTGAAATGCTGTAGGAACAATTAGAACATGAAGCTTATCACACAGTTTAGTGCTGACAGCACCAGGTTAATCTTAAAACTGACTGTTTAAAAACAGTTGGAAATTCATGACCACTAGACACAAGTAAGATTTTTGAAAGCATGTTACCAACACTGAATTTCAAAACTTGTAGACTGGACTAAACATATATATTTTAAATTTTTCTCTATGGGACATGATAGAAAGCAACAATAAAACCATCTTTAGAAAGGATGAAAATGGCAAACTGAAACAAAACAAATATAAGACAAACAGAAAGCTATAATCTTGATTATATTGAATCCCATGAATCTGGAAAACAAAAGAACAGTAGAAAGTTCAAGAAAAATACTTGAATAATCCAGTCACAAAAATCTTATTTTAAATATTAATATATATATAACAATATAGTGACAACTTTTAACTTAAATATCTAGCATTCTTCAATTATATCTGATATTACTATACTAATACCATCAATATAATTATATTATAAATTCATACTATAATTTTATATCTTTGATCATTCAGTAGTTTGGCTAAAATTAAATAGCATTTATATATAAATTTTAAGATGTGTATAAGAGACAGGCTTGTAGGTCTTCATAGAACTGTTCAACTTTAGCTTCTTCAGCGTTACTGGTTGGGGCATAGACTTGGTTTACTGTGATATTGAATGGTTTGCCTTGGAAACGAACAGAGATCATTCTGTCGTTTTTGAGACTGCATCCAAGTCCTGCATTTCAGACTCTTTTGTTGACTATGATGGCTACTCCATTTCTTCTAAGGGATTCCTGCCCACAGTAATAGATATAATGGTCATCTGAGTTAAATTCGTCCATTCCAGTCCATCTTAGTTCGCTGATTCCTANTATTGTTGCTCCTGTTTAAGATAGCAGATGGTAGAGGGGCAATACATTCTAGTTCTCAGTCTAAAACCATGTGAGAGATAGCCCCATAATACTTATAATAAATTCAAACAAAATGATTTTCCGGTTTAACTGGTTAAATAAATATGAAAGATACCTTGGAAGCTTCAGAAGTAAACATTTTCCAAAGAAAATGTTTTAACTGGTGTTAGGCATGATTAAAGTTCAATCACCAAAATATCTTGTGTTGCTTCCAAAATAGACAAATAGATGGAATCAAATATTTACTCCAGGGACAGATATAAAGCCGTGTATGCAAAAACTACCCATATAATCATCATTATATTCCAAACAGACAAAAAGCTAATGAATTATTCTGAAATGCTGTAGGAACAATTAGAACATGAAGCTTATCACACAGTTTAGTGCTGACAGCACCAGGTTAATCTTAAAACTGACTGTTTAAAAACAGTTGGAAATTCATGACCACTAGACACAAGTAAGATTTTTGAAAGCATGTTACCAACACTGAATTTCAAAACTTGTAGACTGGACTAAACATATATATTTTAAATTTTTCTCTATGGGACATGATAGAAAGCAACAATAAAACCATCTTTAGAAAGGATGAAAATGGCAAACTGAAACAAAACAAATATAAGACAAACAGAAAGCTATAATCTTGATTATATTGAATCCCATGAATCTGGAAAACAAAAGAACAGTAGAAAGTTCAAGAAAAATACTTGAATAATCCAGTCACAAAAATCTTATTTTAAATATTAATATATATATAACAATATAGTGACAACTTTTAACTTAAATATCTAGCATTCTTCAATTATATCTGATATTACTATACTAATACCATCAATATAATTATATTATAAATTCATACTATAATTTTATATCTTTGATCATTCAGTAGTTTGGCTAAAATTAAATAGCATTTATATATAAATTTTAGACATTTAAATTATATATAAATAATTCTAAGGTATTGTTCTAAGTAATTCTAAACATTGGACCCAAAAATAGAATTTCTAGCAATAGTTGAATACATTTCTCAATTACATTATTTTATAATCTTAAAAATTAAAAAATATATATTTTCCATAAGAGTTAAATAAAAATATTCTTGGCCGTTCACAAATTTTATCAACATATCTCACTCAAAAGAGAACAATATTCTATAAATGAAAACAAATTATAAAGTATCTTCCAATTGTATATAGTAGAGTAAGAGATCCCACTTTAGTTAAATAGTTATAATAACCTAAGTACATACACATAATTAAGTATTCATGATGAAACATGAAATTATATACATATCTTTGCTTCTGGAATATTGGATTCAGTTATATTTTCCTGTGATATTAATACTTGCTTTTCTGTATACTATTATATCTCTATAATGATCATATTTTGAGATAATTAAAAATCAGAGCCATAAATAAATGGTTAACTTAAAATAAACTACCTTTAACACCAGCAACTATCTCAATATTCCCCTGTTCCCCAAAAGCTAACGAGAGAAAATATACCAAACAAAGCATCAGAGGAAGCTTTGGCCTGCAGGGGCTTCCCTAGTGGCTCAGAGAATAAAGCGTCTGCCTGCAATGCGGGAGACCCAGGTTCAGTCCCTGGGTTGGGAAGATCCCCTGGAGAAGGAAATGGCAGCCCACTCCAGTATCCTTGCCTGGAGAATCCCATGGACAGAGGAGACTGGCTGGCTATAGTCCACAGGGTCGCAGAGTCAGACACGACTGAGCGACTTCACATTCATTCATTCATTGGCCTACAGGGCAAGAACTCCCCTCAATTATTATAGCCATCAATCAGTTAAGGCTTCTTGTTGTAATATTGTGATTTTGTTCTAAATACATTCAATATTTTATTATAAATGAACCCCATGTGTGTATATCCCTAAATTTAAAATAGAGACGTTTAGATGTTCTGCATGGGTTTTCAAAGTACTGAAAAGCAACCCAGAAGCGGCACTGTAGTGTGGCAGTTATGCGTCCCTCAGGGAAGGACCCAGCACCTGGGGTGGCCTGTTTCTGCGTCCTTTCCCAGGCAGCATCCTGAGGAGATTCCAGTGACAAGGCCCCTCTGAGCCTATGGAACTTGGCTTAGCTACTCTTCTCTGATTCAAAATCGGCTTTTTCTTGGTGTAACTCAGGCTTCCCTCGTGGCTCAGATAGTAAGGAATCTGCCCACAATGCAGAAGACCCAGGGATTCCCCTGGAGAAGGGGTCGGATACCCACTCCAGTATTCTTGTCTGGGGAATTCCACGGACACAGGAGCCTGACAGGCTAAGAGAGTTGGACATGAATGAATGAATTAACACTTTAACTTTGGGATAACTCAGGCCACCACCATCAGAATCAGTTTCTCTGTTGGGAGCACAGCTACTGTCCATTTTTTCCCTTTTTTTGGTGGGCTGAGTTCCCTGAAAGCAAAAGGTCATGTGTTCTAGAAGGCTGCCAGCCATCAGATCAGGCACCTGCTTTAGGAAATGACCACTCACATCCTTTCAGCAGATGCAAAGACCATTTATCTTCAGAAGACAACCAGTATTATACCTGTCAGTCTCTAGTAGGAAAACAGGAAGTTATGTATCTAATGTGAAAATAAAGCATAACTTTTAGATTGGGAGTACTCATTACAGCTCAGCATCTGGCAGGTAGCATTTTTGGTGTCCTGGCTTGACATAGTCTACCCTTTCTCAGTCTCAGTTGAACTACTCCCAGCCACTGCAAATACTCATTTTGAGGCTTATTTCATTAGACTAATATTAGCTCTTTCATTGGTTGCTTCTGATGAAAGTCTTTTTTGCAATGAATTGTTGTCATTTCATATTAGCTCCCTGTCATAATATAAAGATTAAAAATAAAAGCAACCTTTTCTGCTGTCAACAAACTCTTTATCATAAATGACGAAATATCCTGATGGCTTGAGAAGAAAAGGTAAAGACAGAGTCTATTAAATGAGTGTTAACTTGTTAACAAGTATCAACTGGTGCTGTGCTAAGTCGCTGCAGTCATGTCCAACTCTTCGCAACCCCATGGACCGGACCCCACCAGGCTCCTCTGTCCATGAGATTCTCCAGGGAAGAATACTGGAGTGGGTTTTCACACCCTCCTCCAGGGGATCATCCCTACCCAGGGATTGAACCCTCGTCTCTTACTTCTCCTACATCGACAGGTGGGTTCTTTACCACTCGTGCCATTTGGGAAGCCCTGTATTAATTTACTCATGTTTTAAATAAAGGATATCCACATATTTGCATTAATTTAAAAAATGACATACACTCACAGATAATTGAAAAACATTCTAGAATATATGCTGAAACCCAGATAAAAGAAAATGGAAAATCAGGTCAAACCTTCCTTGTAAGACTAACATCAACCAAACGTAAAACGTTTTAATACAAGGTAGCCAAGTATACCTTAAGTGCCAGATGGCATGATTTAAAATCTGACAGAGTGTAATCAGATTAAATAGGGGGTGAAGTCGCTTTATTAAATTTCTGGGAACTCAGGTACACTTATGGCTGATTTATGTCAATGCATGGCAAAATGAGTACAGTACTGTAAAGCAAAACAAACTAAAAAATAAAAATAAAAAAAAAAATAAAAAAATAAAAAGTAGCTTTGTTTCTTACCAGAGAGTTTGTTTAATATAAACTTATTTAAACTCTGTGAACATTTTGATGTTTCCCTCTCAAAAACTGTTCCTACTTGTCCCAGGCAGGACCCCTCAGATGATTGGCAGCTGATGAAGAAGGAGCCTGGTGCTGCCTTGACTGATGGAGTCACCGAAGACAGAAATAGCCCTGGCCTCTCACAAGTCAAAACCAAAGCTTTTCTCAACCTTCCCACTCTGTTTAACTAAAATTTGTAGACTAAAGCTAAATCAGTGCTGAGGGGGAAATTTTATAGCAGTACATGCATACCCTGGAAAAGAAGTCCCAAATCAATACCATAAACTTCCACATTAGAATAGAAAATCAGCCCCAAATAAATGCAAAATAAATAGAAGGAAGGACATAAAGAGATGTGCAGAAATTATTAAAACTGAAAAACAGGAAAGCAAGAGAAAGAAAATCAATGAAACAGAAAGTTGGTTTTTAAGCAATAAAATGATGAAGGCTCTAGTAACACTGCCTTTTTCTTTTTTTTTTTTCCTTTTTGGCCTCACTGCACAGCAGGCAAGATCTTAGTTCCCAGACCAAGGATCATAAACCTGTGCCCCCTATAGTGGAAGCATGGAGTCTCTACCACTGGACTACCAAGGAAGTCCCTCAGTCATTTATAAAAAGACACAAATTACTAACTGTAAGAAAGGAACAGGCACAACACTATAAAACCTGTAGGTGTCAAGTGATAATAAGGGAAGACTATGGGCAACCATGGGCTTCCCCAGTGGCTCAGTGGTAAAGAATCCACCTGCAGTGCAGGAGATCTGAGTTTGACCCCTGGATCAGGAAGATCCCCTGGAGGAGGGGACCCAACCCACTCCAGTATTCTTGCCTGGAGAATCCCATGGACAGAGGAACCTGGAGGGCTACAGTCCATGGGGTCACAAAGAATTGGACATGACTGAAGTGACCGAGCACACACGCATGCAATGAGCAACCATACACACATAAATGTTACAACCAGTAGGTCAATTCCTCTAAAAGAACAAGCATAACACAGTAAATAGGAAACAGGCCATTCACATAGCCTGTAACTATTAAGGAAACTCAATTCATAATTATAAGAAAAATGCATAGAAAAAAGACATTTCCAGGTCCATTGGAATCTACTGGAGAATTTTACCAAACATTCAAAGAAGTAGTAGTGACTTTACACAATTTCTTCAAGAAAATACAAGGGGTGGTAACACTTCCCAGTTCATTTTAAGAGACTAGTATGACTTGGATACCAAAACCTGATATGGAAAGAGCACACTATCATACAAAATGAACAAACTAGTATCGCTCATGAACTTAGAGGTGAAAGAGTTCTGTACAAGTTTAGCAAACTAAACCCAACCATGTATAAAAAGAAAATGACACATGACTAAGTGGGATTTATTTCAAGTAAGCATCAATGTAATACATACTATCAATAGAATAAAGAACATTTTGTTATTATGTAAACTGAAGCAATGAAAGCATTTTTTAAAAAATTCACCTATTAGTGTTAAACACTTTTTGCTAAAAGGTAAACTGAGGCACGGCTTTTCACGAGTTTATTTGAATGGGGCAACACCAAACTGAAAGTGTTTCAGAACACTCCACCCACAGGAAGAAGGGAAAGGAATTCATAACCAACACAAGGACATCATTTGAATGGCCAGAGAGGAAATGACTACCTTATTTGGAAAAGCCTAGTAAGCCATTTGTTCTTAGGTTCAAATGCTTTAATCTTGAGACTTTCATAAGAAATTAGTCTAAGTTTTGGCTTGCTTCAAGCCACCTCAGTCTAAGAGCTGCTTGTTTGATTACTTTAACAATTAGGAATAGTAGGAAACTTCCTCAACCTCATTTTTAAAAAATATATTAAAAATCTTACGGCTAACACCTACTTTCTGGTGAAAGCTAAGCACTTCCCTCACAGCTCAGAAACAAGGCAGTTACATTTGCTCTCTCTGCCCATGTCCACGAGTACTGAAATACTAGCCACTGCAATAAGTCAAAAATAAATAAATAAATAAAAGTAATATAGTCTGGAAGAGAAATAAAATTGTCTCTAGTCTGACCAGATGATCAGATTGTCTGCATGGACATTTCTTCATGATAACAATGAACAAGTGTAAGCAGAAATTGTAAACACACAGTACCATTTTATAACTGCTTTAACAAAAAATGAAATACTTAGGTATAAATTTAAGAAAATATGTCCAAGATATACATGTTAAAAATTAGAAAATTAAACAGAAAAGAAATAAGACTTGCATGTATGGAAAGATATACTGCTTTCATGCACTGGAGACACATATTGGAATTCTCCCTAAATTGAATGCAATTCCCACAAAAATCTCAACCAACATTTTTTTTCTTTTAATTTTCTTTCTTTCTTTCCTTTTTTTTTTTTTTTTTTACTATTTCTAGATTTCTTTATTTTACTTTTTTAATTTTAATTTTTACTTTATTTTACTTTACAATACTGTATTGGTTTTTCCATACATTGACATGAATCTGTCATGGGTGTACATGAGTTCCCAATCCTAAACCCCCCTCCCACTTCCACCCCATACCATCTCTCTGGATCATCCCCATGCACCAGCCCCAAGCATTCTGTATCTTGTATCAAACAGAGACTGGCAATTCGTTTCTTACATGATAGTGTACATGTTTCAATGCCATTCTCCCAAATCATCCCACCGTCCCCCTCTCCCTCAGAGTCAAGAACTAAATAGACATTTCTCCAAAGAAAACATACGGATGGCTAACAAACACATGAAAAGATGCTCAACATCACTCATTATCAGAGAAATGCAAATCAAGACCACAACGAGATACCATTTCACACCAGTCAGAATGGCTGCAATCCAAAAGTCTGCAAGCAATAAATACTGGAGAGGGTGTGGAGGAAAGAGAACCCTCTTACATTGTTAGTGGGAATGCAAACTAGTACAGCCACTATGGAAAACAGTGTGGAGATTCCTTAAAAAACTGGAAATAGAACTGCCTTATGACCCAGCAATCCCACTGCTGGGCATACACACCGAGGAAACCAGAATCGAAAGAGACACGTATACCCCAATGTTCATCACAGTACTGTTTACAATCGCCAGGACATGGAAGCAACTTAAATGTCCATCAGCAGATGAATGGATAAGAAATCAGTGGTACATATACACAATGGAGTATAACTCAGCCATTAAAAAGAATACATTTGAATCAGTTCTAATGAGGTGGATGAAACTGGAGCCAATTATACAGAGTGAAGTAAGCCAGAAAGAAAAACACCAATACAGTATACTAACGCATATATATGGAATTTAGAAAGATGGTAATGATAACCCTGTATGCAAGAGAGCAAAAGAGACACAGATGTATCGAATGGACTTTTGGACTCAACCAACATTTTTATAGACAAACAAATTCATTCTAAAATTTAAATATACAGGGGAATGCCTAGAAGAGCCAAAACCAGTTTGAAAAAGGAAACTAAATGGAAGGAATTAGCCATCCCAATGTTAAGGCTTGTAACGACAGTCTTGCACATTCAGAGGCACTGTGATGGATCATGTATGTTTTCAAATTCCTCCCTCTCCTTCTCTCTTTACACATATACACACACCTTTTACTTATAAGCCATTTGAAAGCAAGATGTGAATACATTGCCACTTTATCCCTAATGCTTACATTTATTTCCTGAATAAAACAACACTCCCCTACATAATTACAAAACAAACTCAAAATTGAGAAATTAATATTACAGGCCCAGTTATTTCAATTTCACAAACTAGCTTAGTAGTTTTCTATATAGATTCATAATCTTTCCTTGATAATATATTTTATTTAGTTATTATGTCCCTATTCTCCTTCAATCTGAAACAATTCATTTTATTTATTGCTTTTTATTACTTGGATATTTTGATAAGTATGACAGTCTGGGGCAGAAGTTCTATAGAAATAATTGCCTGCTCTCATTGCATTGGGAGAACATGAGGTTGAGTTGTTCTGTTTTTGGTGATATTAAAATTTTCACTTTGTTACAGTGATCCCGGGCTTTTCTGTACTGGTAAGTTAATTAATAATTATATTTTACTTATTCATAATAATTACATAGAATTAAATAGAAGATATTTTTCCACTATATAAATATCCTATTCCACATCAAACTTTGATCTATTGATTTTAGGTGTCACTGCCAGTTCTTTGTCTGAATCCATTATTACTATAAAAACCAGCCAAATGGTGGTTTTCTATTTCTATCATCCTATTTATATTTATTAGTGGGTACTCAGCTGTAAGACAGAGCTCCCCTCTCTTCTCTATGTATTGATTTATATCAATGTGGACTCATAAATTCCTGCTTAACTCAATGTGTCACAATTCATTATTATCATTATTTATTTTTAAGCTTAATATTTCCCAGACTTAGCCAGTGGGAAATCCTTCAAGCTATCTCCCATGCCATTTTGACAATTCTCATTATCTTTAAAGTACTTTCTCACATTCTGGCACAGCAGAATGTACAAGGTTCATCTTGTACTTTCTCTTCTTCAACTCTAGTTCAAGGATCATTAATTCTTGGCTCTTGGGGTAACATTATTCTAATTTCTTTCATCAGACAGAGCTGGAAAACAAATTCATGTACACATGCATCTGTATCTATTTCCATATTTGTCTCCAATATAGATGTTAACAACCTTGAGATCACAGTTTGACCTTGGGGTCTAATGCAGTGCCATGGTTAATCCTAACCTTATTCATTTTTATATTTGTAACTGTCTTTTGTAACCTGTCTCCCNNNNTTTTTTTAATTTTTTTTTTTTCTTTCCTTTTTTTTTTTTTTTTTTTACTATTTCTAGATTTCTTTATTTTACTTTTTTAATTTTAATTTTTACTTTATTTTACTTTACAATACTGTATTGGTTTTTCCATACATTGACATGAATCTGTCATGGGTGTACATGAGTTCCCAATCCTAAACCCCCCTCCCACTTCCACCCCATACCATCTCTCTGGATCATCCCCATGCACCAGCCCCAAGCATTCTGTATCTTGTATCAAACAGAGACTGGCAATTCGTTTCTTACATGATAGTGTACATGTTTCAATGCCATTCTCCCAAATCATCCCACCGTCCCCCTCTCCCTCAGAGTCAAGAACTAAATAGACATTTCTCCAAAGAAAACATACGGATGGCTAACAAACACATGAAAAGATGCTCAACATCACTCATTATCAGAGAAATGCAAATCAAGACCACAACGAGATACCATTTCACACCAGTCAGAATGGCTGCAATCCAAAAGTCTGCAAGCAATAAATACTGGAGAGGGTGTGGAGGAAAGAGAACCCTCTTACATTGTTAGTGGGAATGCAAACTAGTACAGCCACTATGGAAAACAGTGTGGAGATTCCTTAAAAAACTGGAAATAGAACTGCCTTATGACCCAGCAATCCCACTGCTGGGCATACACACCGAGGAAACCAGAATCGAAAGAGACACGTATACCCCAATGTTCATCACAGTACTGTTTACAATCGCCAGGACATGGAAGCAACTTAAATGTCCATCAGCAGATGAATGGATAAGAAATCAGTGGTACATATACACAATGGAGTATAACTCAGCCATTAAAAAGAATACATTTGAATCAGTTCTAATGAGGTGGATGAAACTGGAGCCAATTATACAGAGTGAAGTAAGCCAGAAAGAAAAACACCAATACAGTATACTAACGCATATATATGGAATTTAGAAAGATGGTAATGATAACCCTGTATGCAAGAGAGCAAAAGAGACACAGATGTATCGAATGGACTTTTGGACTCAACCAACATTTTTATAGACAAACAAATTCATTCTAAAATTTAAATATACAGGGGAATGCCTAGAAGAGCCAAAACCAGTTTGAAAAAGGAAACTAAATGGAAGGAATTAGCCATCCCAATGTTAAGGCTTGTAACGACAGTCTTGCACATTCAGAGGCACTGTGATGGATCATGTATGTTTTCAAATTCCTCCCTCTCCTTCTCTCTTTACACATATACACACACCTTTTACTTATAAGCCATTTGAAAGCAAGATGTGAATACATTGCCACTTTATCCCTAATGCTTACATTTATTTCCTGAATAAAACAACACTCCCCTACATAATTACAAAACAAACTCAAAATTGAGAAATTAATATTACAGGCCCAGTTATTTCAATTTCACAAACTAGCTTAGTAGTTTTCTATATAGATTCATAATCTTTCCTTGATAATATATTTTATTTAGTTATTATGTCCCTATTCTCCTTCAATCTGAAACAATTCATTTTATTTATTGCTTTTTATTACTTGGATATTTTGATAAGTATGACAGTCTGGGGCAGAAGTTCTATAGAAATAATTGCCTGCTCTCATTGCATTGGGAGAACATGAGGTTGAGTTGTTCTGTTTTTGGTGATATTAAAATTTTCACTTTGTTACAGTGATCCCGGGCTTTTCTGTACTGGTAAGTTAATTAATAATTATATTTTACTTATTCATAATAATTACATAGAATTAAATAGAAGATATTTTTCCACTATATAAATATCCTATTCCACATCAAACTTTGATCTATTGATTTTAGGTGTCACTGCCAGTTCTTTGTCTGAATCCATTATTACTATAAAAACCAGCCAAATGGTGGTTTTCTATTTCTATCATCCTATTTATATTTATTAGTGGGTACTCAGCTGTAAGACAGAGCTCCCCTCTCTTCTCTATGTATTGATTTATATCAATGTGGACTCATAAATTCCTGCTTAACTCAATGTGTCACAATTCATTATTATCATTATTTATTTTTAAGCTTAATATTTCCCAGACTTAGCCAGTGGGAAATCCTTCAAGCTATCTCCCATGCCATTTTGACAATTCTCATTATCTTTAAAGTACTTTCTCACATTCTGGCACAGCAGAATGTACAAGGTTCATCTTGTACTTTCTCTTCTTCAACTCTAGTTCAAGGATCATTAATTCTTGGCTCTTGGGGTAACATTATTCTAATTTCTTTCATCAGACAGAGCTGGAAAACAAATTCATGTACACATGCATCTGTATCTATTTCCATATTTGTCTCCAATATAGATGTTAACAACCTTGAGATCACAGTTTGACCTTGGGGTCTAATGCAGTGCCATGGTTAATCCTAACCTTATTCATTTTTATATTTGTAACTGTCTTTTGTAACCTGTCTCCCATCATACTTGATATATTTGCTCATATACTTTTCTCCCTGTGCACACTTTTTTGCCACCAGAATCATTTCCACAGTCCAAGACAAGCTACTGAGATGGTTTATCCCAGGGATATTGCCCTATACTCTGTTCTGGACAAGCCTCCAACCACACTAGACAGTTTGGAAAATTGCTTAGATTCAAGCACAGGAAAATGTTACGAAATTTTATTTATTAAGTTATTTATTTTAAATTTTTATTGGAGTATAGTTGAGTTACAAGTTTGTATCAGTTTCTGCCATACAGCAAAGTGAATCAGCTATGCGGATACATATACCTCCTCTTTTTGGATTTCCTTCCCATTTAGATCACCACAGAGCACTGAGTGGAGTTCCCTGTGCTATACAGCAGGTTCTTATTAGTTATCTATTTTATACATGTTAGTGTATATATGTCAATCCAGTCTCCCAGTTCATCCTCTATTTTCCTCCCTGGTGTCCATATGTTTGTTCTCTACATCTGTGTTTCTATTTCTGCTTTGCAAATAGGTTCATATGTACCGTTTTTCTAGATTCCACATATATACATTAGTGTGCAACGTTTGTTTGTCTCTTTCTGACTCAGTTCACTCTGAATGACATCTGTCCATCTACATCTCTACAAATGGCACAATGTCATTCCTTTTAATTGCTGAGTAATGTTCCATTGTAATTTCGTGCCACATCTTTACCATTTCTCTGTTGATGGACATTTAAGTTGTTTTCATGCCCTGGTTGGAGAAGGAAATGGCAACCCACTCCAGTATTCTTACCTGGAGAATCCTGTGGACATTGGAGCCTAGTGGGCTGCTGTCCATAGGGTCCCAGAGCCAGTCACGACTGAGGTGAGTTAGCATGCATGCATTGGAGAAGGAAATGGCAACCCACTCCAGTGTTCTTGCCTGGAGAATCCCAGGGACGGGGAGCTTAGTGGGCTGCCGTCTAGGAGGTCGCACAGAGTCGGATACGACTGAAGCGACTTAGCAGCAGCAGCAGCATGTCCTGGTTATTGTAAATAGTGCTATACTGAACAATGGGGTACATGTAAAAGTACTCAATAGAGACAGTTTAAATTTTCTTCCCAACTTTGTTTCTTATTTCCTTTTGCTGTCTAATTGCTGTGGATAGAACCTCACTACTATGCTGAAAAGAAGTGGGGAGAGTGGGCAAACATGCCTTATTTCTGATCTCAGAGGAAAAGCTTTCAGATTTTTACTATTACACTTGATATTTACTGTTAAGTATGATAAATGTGAATTTGACGTATATGGCCTAAAAGTTGAGGCTCATTGCCTCTATTCCTGTTCTGTTGAGAGTTATCAAAAATGGATGTTGAATTCTGTGAAATGCTTTTCCTGCATCTATTGATCATCTGATTTTTATCTTTCATTTCGTTAATGTGATGGCTCATGTTGATTGACTTGTTAATGTTGAACTATCCTTCCATCACTGGAATAAATATCACTTGATCATGATGTTTGGGCCTTTTAATTTATTGTTTAATTCAGCTTGATAATATTTTGTTGAGAATTTCTGCATTAGGAATATAGCTATTTTCTTTTTCTGATGTCTTTTTCTGGTTTTAGTATCAAAGTAATGCTGGCCATATAAAACGAGTTTAAAAGCTTTCCTTCTTCTTCAGATTTTTGGAAGAGTTTGAGACAGATAGATATTAAAAATTCTTTAAATGTTTGGTAGGTTTCTCCAGTAAAGCCATTTGGTCCTGTATTTTTGTTTGTTGGAGTGTTTTGAGTACTGATTAAATCTCCTTACTAGTAATCAGTCTATCTAGATTTTCTTTCTTTATTATTCAGTCTTGAAAGATTGTATGTTTCTAGGAATTTATTCCTTTCTTTCAGGTTGTCCAATTTGTTGATATTTATCATCCATAGTCTTTCATTATTCTTTATGTTTCTGTGATATTATTAGTAACTTCTCTTTGAGTGCTGATTTTATTTATTTGAGCAGTCTGTTTTTATTTCTTGATGAATCTAGATAAAATTATTATCAATTTTGTTTATTTTTTCAAAGAACCAGTTCTTAGTTTTATTTATTTTTCTATTGCCTGTTTAGTCTCAATTAAATTTCATCTATTTCTGCTGTGATCTTTATTATTTACTTTTTTCTACTACTTGTAATCTTTGTTTCTTCTAGTATCATTACGTGTAAAGTTAGATTACAGGCCAATGTCTCTGATAAACATAGATGCAAAAATCCTTAACAGAATGTTAGGAAATTGAATCTAACAACACATAAAAATGATCACACACTATGATCAAGTTGGAATCATTCCAGGGTCACAAGAATGGTTCAACAAAACAGATTAATCAATTTGATATAACACATCAACAAAAGAAAAAACAGAAACCACATTGTCATCTTAATAGATGCCAGAAAAGCATTTGGTAAAACACAGTGTCCATTCTTTATAAAAATTCTAACCAACGGGAGTGTAAATGGAACATATCTCAAGATAATGAAACCTATTTATGACAAACCCACAGTCAACAGTCAATGGTGAAAAGCAGAAAGCATTCCCATAAAATCTGAAAAAAGACAAGATGACTGTTCTCACTACTATTCAACATAGTGTTGTAAGTCCTAGCCACAGCAATCATACTGAAAACAAAATAAAAGAGGTCAAAACAAAAAGGGAAGAGGTAAAACTATTGTTATTAGTATATGCAGATGACATGATACTCTATCTAGAAAACCCTGCTGCTGCTGCTGCTAAGTCGCTTCAGTCGTGTCCGACTCTGTGTGACCCCATAGACGGCAGCCCACCAGGCTCCCCCGTCCCTGGGATTCTCCAGGCAAGAACACTGGAGAGGGTTGCCATTTCCTTCTCTAATGCGTGAAAGTGAAAGTGAAGTCACTGAGTCATGTCCAACTCTCAGCAACCCCGTGGACTGCAGCCTACCAGGCTCCTCCATCCATGGGATTTTCCAGGCAAGAGTACTGGAGTGGGGTGCCATTGAGATACAAAACAAAAACTATTAGGACTAACACACAAATTCAACAAGGCAGCAGGGTACAATATTAACATACAGAAATCTGTTGCATTCCTTCACACTAGCAATGAAATATCAGAAAGTGAATGTTAAAAAGAATTTTTTTAAAAGTGCATCAATGTATAGCAAAACCAGTACAATATTGCAATTAGCCTCCAATTAAAATAAATAAATTTATATAAAAAAATAAAAGCAAGCTAAAAAAATTGCATAAAAAAATCACCTAGTAATAAATATTTCACCAAGGTGGTGAAAGACTATAAGTCTTCCAGTGAAAGTTATAAAACATTAACAGTGAAAGTTATAAAACATTCATAAAGGAAATCAAAGATGGCTTAAATAAATATAGTTAAAAGGGCCAAACTATCCAAAGCAATCTACAGATATAATGCAATCTCTGTCAAGTTACCCATGGCATTTTTCACAGAACTGGAACAAAGAGTTCTAAAATATATATGGAGCCAAAAATGACCCTGAATTTCCAATCCAATCTTCAAGAGAAAGAACAAACCTGAAGGCATCACCCTCCCAGACTTCAGACAATACTACAAGGCTACAGTGATCAAAACAATGTGGTGTTGGCACAAGAACAGATACACAGATCAATGAAACAGAATAAAAAGCCCAGAGAGAAACCCACACACCTGTAGTCAATTACTCTTTGACAAAGGAGACAAGAATATGCAATAGAGAAAAGACTTCTCCTCAGCAAGTGGTGCTGGGAAATTTGGGCAGTTATGCCTAAATCAAAGAAGTTAGGACACTCCTTCAAATCATGTGAAAGTCAGTCAGTCATGTTGAACTCTATGTGACCTCATGGACTATAGTCCATGGAATTCTCTAGGCCAGAATACCGGAGTGGGTAAACTTTCCCTTCTCCAGAGGACCTTTCCAACTCAGGAATCGAACTGCGGTCTCCTGCACTGCAGGCAGATTCTTTACCAACTGAGCGATCAGGGAAGGCCAACCATCAGAAAAATAACTCAAAATCACTAAAGACTTAAATATAAGACATGACACCATAAAACTTTTAAAAGAAAGCAATGGGAAAACATCCTCTGATATAAATTATAGCAATACTTCCTTAGATCAGTCTCTCAAGGCAAATGAAATAAAAACAAAAATAAACAAACGGGACCCAAACAGATTTATAAGCTTTTTCACAGCAAAGGAAATCATAAACTAAATGAAAAGACAATCTTTAGAATGAGAGAAAATATGCAAATATCTTATACAGGTTAATATATTAATAATATAAAATAATACAGTATATATAATATAATATGTTAATATTAACATGTACAGCTTGATATACTAATAGTATACAAATAATAATATATTTTTAAAATCATATATTATTATTTATATATTATTAATATATGCAAGATACAGGATGCTTGGGGCTAGTGCACTGGGATGATCCAGAGGGATGGTATGAGGAGGGAGGTGGGAGGGGGGTTCAGGATTGGGACCACATGTACACCCATGGCGGATTCATGTTGATGTATGGGAAAACCTATACAATATTGTGAAGTAAAATAAGAAGAAGAAGAAGAAGAAGAAAAATGATATATTTAAAAAAATCAAAAAATGGACAGAAGACCTAACTATTCATTTCTCCAGATATACAGATGACCTATAAGCACATGAAAGATGCTTAACATCATAACATCTCTGATTATTAAAGAAGTACAAATCAAAACTACAATGAGGTATCATCTCATATCAGTCAGAATGGCCATCATCAAACATCTAGAAATAATTAATGCTAGACTGAGTGTGGAGAAGGAGGAACTGTCTTATTCTGTTGGTGGGAATGTAAATTGGTGCAGCCACTATGGAGAACAGTATGGAGGTTCCTTAAAAAACTGAAATAGGACTACCATATGATATAGCAATCCTACTCCTGGGCATATCTGTCTGCTGCTGCTGCATGGCTTCAGTTGTGTCCGACTCTGTGCCACCCCACAGATGGCAGCCCACCAGGCTCCCCCGTCCCTGGTATTCTCCAGGCAAGAACACTGGAGTGGGTTGCCATTGCTTCTCCAGTGCATGAAAGTGAAAAGCGAAAGTGAAGTCGCTCAGTTGTGTCCGACTCCTAGTGACCCCATGGACTGCAGCCTACCAGGCTCCTCCGTCCTTGGGATTTGCCAGGCAAGAATACTGGAGTGGGGTGCCATTTCCTTATCCAGTTCATGAAAGTGAAAAGTGAAAGTGAAGTCGCTCAGTCATATCTGACTCTTAGCCACCCCATGTACTGCAGCCTACCAGGCTCCTCCCTCCATGGGATTTTCCAGGCAAGAGTACTGGAGTGGGGTGCCATTGCCTTCTCGAGGGCATATCTGGAGAAAACTCTAATTTAGAAATACACATACTCTTTGTTCATTGCAGCACTATTTACGATAGTCAAGATATGGAAGCTAACTAAGTGTTCATCAACAGAGGAATGAATAAAGAAAATGTGGTACATATAAACAATGAAACATTCAGTTCAGTTCAGTTGNGAGGGCATATCTGGAGAAAACTCTAATTTAGAAATACACATACTCTTTGTTCATTGCAGCACTATTTACGATAGTCAAGATATGGAAGCTAACTAAGTGTTCATCAACAGAGGAATGAATAAAGAAAATGTGGTACATATAAACAATGAAACATTCAGTTCAGTTCAGTTGCTCAGTTGTGTCCGACTCTTTGCGAACCCATGAATCGCAGCACGCCAGGCCTCCCTGTCCATTACCAACATCCTGAGTTCACTCAGACTCACACCCATCAAGTCAGTGATACCATCCAGCCATCTCATCCTCTGTCATCCCCTTCTCCTCCTGCCCCCAATTCCTCTCAGCGTCAGAGTCTTTTCCAATGAGTCAACTCTTCACATGAGGTGGCCAAAGTACT
>SJYA01013795.1:0-10577 GCA_006410615.1 Neotragus moschatus
TTGTAAATCAATCCCCTCCCCAAATGAAGCTGACTTTTCTTACAGTTCTAAAGATTACTTGGAATTACAATATGGTCACCCCTCATGTGGATACAGTCTTATCAACAACAACGACACCCAGAATACGTTACCTTAAGTGATATCCAATACCCCATTTCCGCTTCAGGAACAAAGACGACCCTGCGCATCTGAGCTTCCCGTTAGACAGAAACACTTTCCTATCTGAGTAGAAAGAGAGAAAGAGTAAATTTTGTAAATTCCTTGTATAGGACATTCTCTCTGGAGAGCAAAACTGGTTGGATTTTTCAAGATGAATGCAGCCTTAGTACCACCAAGTTTCCAGATGCCGCTGCTTGACATCAGTCTTCACCTGGTGACTGACAGGGGTGACCGGGGCACACAGAGGCTTGAGATGGGCTGATGCACTTTCAAGGCTCGATCAGTGTCATGAGAACCTGCCTGGACCATGCCTCCTAGAAGACGTGATACACCTACAGGGGGCTGAGTCACGTGAGTCACCCTTGCAAAGGAATCCACCCTAAATATTCACTAAAAGGACTGATACTGAAAAAGAAGCTCCAAAACTTTGGCCACCCGACGCAAAGGGCCGACCCACTGGAAAGGACTCTGATGCTGGGAAAGATTGAGGGCAGAAGGAGAAGGGGAAGACAGAGGGCGAGATGGTTGGAAGGCATCACCGACTCAATGGACATGAATATGGGCAAACTCCAGGAGACAGCGGAGGACGGAAGCCGGGGCGTGCTGCAGTCCACGGGGTCGTGAACGGTCGGGCACGACTGAGCGATAACAATAGCAAAAGCCAGTGGCCACTCAAGCCCCAGCTGAACTGCCAACTCTGCAACACACGGACTGAGCGAGTGGCTATCGACTCAGGGCGCCGAGCTTCGAGACGGCTTGTGACGGCGTTTCTGAGGCAGGACACAGCTGACGCAAGAGGTGATGTGCGTCTAACCTCGACGTCATGCGGGAAACTTCGGATACTCTTACAAGGCACATCAACAGCAAAAATTCCTCTCCCTTCCCTGAGACCTTTCTGGCCTCATTTTCCCCAGATTCCTTCTCTACATGACCCCTGGCCTCACTGAAACCGTCCTCCCCGCCTGCCAAGATTTCCGAGGCAAAATGTTTGCAGTGTCTCTAATTCTCCCACCTTCACACCCGACACTTCTCTCAGTAAGGAAAGGATCTCCCTAGAAAGGCACCAAAGGCCTGCACGTTGAAACAGTTTTTCCAGCTAAATGTTCCTCTCTGCTCAACAAAAATATTACTTTTGTATGTACATGTGGTAAGTCACTTCAGTGGGAAGCCACATATTTTTGTGTACTCACACACACACACATGAACACACACACACACACACACAATAGAGCTTCCCAGGTGGCGCTAGTGGTAAAGAACGTGCCCGCCAGTGCCTGGAGGCCAAGTGCCACTTTCAGATGCCCTCTCTCAGACGCAGGGCAAAGAGACTCTCAAGTTAGAGAGACTCGCTCTCGTATTAAGCCCTTGATACTGAATCAGTATAAAGAAAACAAGACTCACCAGCCAGGATGTCAGCCTCGTCCATGAACTGGGTAGTAAAAAGGATCGTGTGGTTAGTTTTCCGCTCCTTCAGGAAGTTCCACACGAGGTGCCTTGAGAAAGGGTCCAGTCCAGCAGTTGGCTCGTCCAGGAGCAAAACCTGCAGTGCAGGGCACGGGAAAGCACCTTCTGCTTAGAGAGAGGCTCTTCAGAAGACAACACGGAACCCAGGAGGACGTCTGCGTTCAGAGTCCTTCGTCAGATCCCTAACAGACTTGCGTGGCCCTTTATTATAAATTTTCTCTCACGTTTGGCAGCTAAAATGCAGTCTGGACTTTAATAATCGTTTTACATCCTTCAGTCCAAATTCATCTCAAAGATATTTTTATCTCTTACCTGAGGATCTCCTAAAATGGCAATCCCAAAGGTGAGTTTCCTCTTCTGTCCGCCACTTAAGTCTTTAGCAACGACATCCTGAATATTGTGCATGTCTAACTCCGCCACAATGCCTTTTACCTATCAAAAAAACTGCATTAGTAGAGAATATCTTACCTGAAGCAGTCTTAATCTGCCAACAGTTAGAAGGAGCTCATTGTAGAACGCCATTAATTAAGGTTTATCTACGAAAGAGCAATAGTGGAAGAGCAAACCACGACCAGAAGCAAACTAAGCGAGTCATTTCCAAAGTCACCAGTTCTAGTATGTTCAGCTACCTCTTGTTCCACTTCTTTTGGTGGAATCCCTTTTATTTCAGCAAATAGCCTGAGGTTTTCTCTCACAGTAAGAAAATCGAAGTAGATATTAAATTGTGGACAAAATCCAGTGTAATTTCTGATTTCTTCCATGTTCACTGTTTCAGAGAGTTGGGTGTTGTAAATAGTGGCAGACCCTATAAATAAAAAAAAAAATGTAAGTCTTTAACACCAGGATAGTAACTCTGTGCAGAGTGATAACATAGGATATTCACTGAAGAAACTCCCATTTTATAGCTATGTAATTAATACATTGAAAAGACACAGATTATTCTTGACATGAATGCATCGTCCAAAGCAATGCGAAACATACACGGAATGACCAGTAATAGTGAAAGAGAGATGCAAGCATTCTAGTTCATGTAAACACGAAATAAATATTTCCCATTTTAAATGGCTCAACTTTGCAAAAAGCCTCTTTCAGAGAAACGTTTTCCTTTCCCATACTCAGACTGAGGAGGCTGTTTACCAGCCACCTTGGTTTGTAAAATTCTCTTCTCACCTTCAGTACAAGCAGACCAGCCTCCAAGGATGCTCAGCAAGGAGGATTTGCCAGCTCCGCTGTGGCCAAGAATCGCTGTGAGCTGGCCTTCGTAGACGTCAAGACATATGCCTGTTTCCGGATAAAATCTGAAAGTTAGACTTTGGATTATGCTGCAATGAAGTGGGCCTTAAAAAAAAAAAAACTGAAAAGAGTAAAGTGTACCTCCGCACTCCGTTCCACTGTATTTTAATATGACTTTTTACAATTATATACCACTTGTGTCTATTCATGAAGACAAAGCCTCGCTTCCTCTGAAGAAATTAGATCAAGACTGGGAATATAAATTCCCACTTTCCTCCCTACCACAAATACTTTGAATGTCAAAGTATATATACAGTTAGTATTAGGAAACAAAGCCAGAGACACAAGGACAAAAACAGAGGAAGCAGCGTATGTATTAACACCTCCTGGACAAGGGCAAGTCTCCATTTCTACTAAGAAGCAGTCTCACGGAGGGTCCCAGAGCCAGATACAGAGGCCAAGGAGCAGTGTTGCTGTCTACTGTATCTTAGCAGGGGAGGGGGTCGGTAAGGACAGGGTGCTCAAGCCTCCCTGGCACCCGTCTGCTTCTGATTCGCATCACAAAAGTGTGGGCGTGGTCTCAGAGAGGGCTGCTGAGATCCAGCACGTGCCACAGACAGCTCGAGCACGCCTGCTTACGACCTGACAGCGTTCTAACGTTTGGAAGATTATCTAACTCCACTGGGAAGCCGCAGAGAGTTCTACGAGCATCCCAGAGTTTTTAAGAGGCTCCCTGAACACGTAAATCGGGTTAAATTGTGAGAGAGTCAAAAATAAGGCAAAGCACAGCCCAAAACAGATGATGAGAAGCCCTGTGAAAATATTAACGCCAGCAAATCTGGTGATGCTCCAAGCTAGTGTCAAAGGTTACACGCCAGCGTGATTCGTGCAAGCCCACTTCTTCAACTGTCCCGTCTATCCGCAGAAAAATACACATTAGTGATTATGCCTCGTGGTAGAAATTTAAAAAATTTTTCCTTTTATGTATATTCATTCTCTAATTTTCCATTACGACCATTTGTATTTTCAAGAAATGAAAAACATTTTCAATTAGAAACATCAAAACAGTGAAGTTGTTCTCTTTACCTTGCAATGCTTCTACTTTTTCAGGCTTTCCTTTATATTCTTTTTTAAGATTTCTGATTCTGAAAGAAGATTAAGTGACCATGATTACAGTGATTACAGTTTCTAATGACACAGATGAAGCTACCTGCCAACACTGCCGCTCACGANTGAAAAACATTTTCAATTAGAAACATCAAAACAGTGAAGTTGTTCTCTTTACCTTGCAATGCTTCTACTTTTTCAGGCTTTCCTTTATATTCTTTTTTAAGATTTCTGATTCTGAAAGAAGATTAAGTGACCATGATTACAGTGATTACAGTTTCTAATGACACAGATGAAGCTACCTGCCAACACTGCCGCTCACGATTGACCTTAACCTTCACCAAAGGAGGGGTTTATTGTCGGAGTTCTCAGGAGCATGGTGGAAACACTGTCTGGGTGGGGGGATGGAGGTGGGACCTACTTCCCACAAACTGGGAAGAGGATCCATCTTAATGGGAAGAGGAGGGCAAAAGCCCCTGCCAGGCCCAAAGGAGATTTCCACGGATGCCCAGATTCTCACCAAGCCGGCAATTAATCCCTTCAGCTGCGTTAGCAAATGAAGGGAAGCTACTGTTGGAAGGAAGTCAGGAAGACTCCGAGGAGGGGGAGCAGTGGAGAGAAGCTTCCTCTCTCTTGATTACTCAATCGTTCTCTTCCTCGGGCAAATTCATCAAAATAATAGTAGCTTCTGCTCTCTGTTTCATTTGCTTCCCCCAGCTTCATTCCCAGCCTAATCACAGAGCCTGGGACTCCACCACGCTTCTGAAGCCACTCTCAATGAAGTTACCCGCGACGTCCGAGGTAGCACAACCCGTGGTCACTTTTCGGCCCTTGTTTCATAAACCTCATCACTGATTTGACAACTGCACACCCTTGTCTTCTTGTCCTTAGCTCTGCTCGCTTCTAGTTTCCACCTTGTTCTCCATATTCCCTCTGGGCATACCTTATGGACTCCTTAAATGGGACTCTATACTGACCGGCTATTTTTCTTATTCTCAGATCTTTGCCATACAGTGTCTCCCCATCTTTCTGCTTCCTCTCTTACCCAAAATTCTCATTCTCAAGTCTGTGTCTTTAAACCTTTCTTCAAAGCTTCAGATTTATGAACTCAGCCTTCTATTATATATCTGTACCTGGATATCAAACCCACATGGACGACAGATTGGCACGTACGCACTTCCTTTTATGTAACGGACGTATTGCTTAATTATCTCACTGACTCAAGAAGCAGCCACTGTACTGTGGAATTACATCACACATTTCTCGGGAAGAAATGAGGCTTGGAGAGCTCAGCATTTACCAGAAAGTCACGAAGCTACTGATTATGAAGAAGTCTTTCAGGGTGAAAGCAAAGTGTCTGAAAGAAAGGAACTTTCAAAAACGCATCACCAGCAATCGCTGATTCATGCTGATGTATGGCAAAACCCATCGCAATACGGCAATTACACCCTAATTAAAAAAATTAAAGGAATGGAAACACATCGTCCCAGATGGATAAAGGAGCTGTGGTACGTACACACCATGGAATATTACTCAGCCGTAAGGAATGCATTTGAGGCGGCTCTAACGAGGTGGACGAATCCAGAGCCTCTTCTACAAAGTGAAGTCAGAGAGAGGAACACAAATGCCGCATGTTAACGCATATATCCAGAAGGATGGTACTGATGAGCCTGTCTGCAGGCCGCAACAGGGACGCAGACACAGATTTGTGGCCTCACTGGGGGAAGGAAGGGGGTGGGGCAAATGCAGAGAGTGGCTCTGGCCACACGCAGAATCCTGTGCTGAACGGACAGCCAGCGGGGGTCTGCTGCATGACTTGGAGCCCAACCTGCCGCTCTGTGATGCCCAGCGGGGTGGGACGGGGTGGGAGGTGCGAGGGAGGTTCAGGAGGGGGATGAGTGTGCCTGCGGCTGACTCACACTGAAGTATGGCAGAGACCAGTACAACGCTGTAAAGCAGTTATCCTCAACTAAAAATAAACAAATTTTTAAAAACCACATCATCCCTAACATTGGCCCTGTGGCTGTCCTTGTGGCAAGTGAATTTATCACGCTTTTACCTAAACGTGTACATAGTCACATAAACTGTTAAGTCACCTTATGGCTTCCTTCCCGTGGAACTCTGGAGACACTGGCTCGAAAGAATCATCGCAGGAGAGCTCAGAACTCATTTCATTCCCGAAGACTTCACGGTGAGTGTTTTTGTGTCGGGACCAAAAGGAAGACTTCAGGAAAAACAGTGGTGAACGCCGCTGGCCGTTTTCATCTGAGCCATAAAGACATGATTCCATGTTGAGTCAAGCAGACAGCATCAGGGAAGAACACCTGTCACAGTGCAGCTTGACAGCAACTTTTTCTGCACGTTAACGACTTCTACTCGTTTTTCCCAGTTTTATCGAGAAATAATGGACGTACGTAATGATATAAGTTTAGGGAGCACAGTGTGACGGTTTGATTCACAAATACTGTGACATGATGACCACAACAGGTTCCGCTAACATCCTTCGTCTCACAGAGATAAGACGAAAGAAGGAAAAAAAATTCTCCTTGTGATGAGAAACCAGGATTTACTCTCTTCACAGCTTTTCTATAAAGCGAACAGCATGTCACCTACAGCCATCACGCTGTGCGTGGACCCTATTGTTTATAACCGGGATTTTGTACTTCCTGACTGCCTTCCTCCAGTTTGCCATCCGTCTCTCTCCATTTTGCTATTTTTGTGGTTTAGTCACTGAGTTGTGTCTAAATCTTTATGACCCCAATGGGTCCTCTTTCCATGGGACTTCCCGGGTAAGAACACTGGAGTGGGATGCCGTTTCCTGCTCCAGGGGATCGTCCGGACCCAGGGATCGAACCTGCATCTCCTGCGGGGGCAGGCGGATTCTTTACCACTAGCCACCAGCAAAGGTCACACCTCCATATACCCCTGTATATGAACGGTAGAATCAACTACAGTATCTGACACGTACATGAACTTACAATCTAATGATAAAAAAACGGGAGTATAGGACAACAGTTAAAAGAAAGGGCAGCTCTGGAGCTAAAGCATCAGAAAAAAATGAGATGGAGCATTAACGATATATCCAGGGAACGTGCATTTACTGGTGAGAAGAACAGGGAAGTCAGCAGGCCTTTCCAGAGACCATGAAAAGCGAAAGAAAGGGAAGCCGCTCACGTCCGACTCTTTGCGACCCCATGGACTGTAGCCAGCAGGCTCCTCTGTCCATGGGCTTCTCCAGGCAAGAGACTGGAGTGGATTGCCATTCCCTTCGCCAGGGGATCTTCCCGACCCGGGGATCGAACCCGGCTCTCCCGCATTGTAGACAGACGCTTTACCGTCTGAGTCACCAGGGAAGTCCGGGGACCACAGGAGAACGAAAGCAGTGGAGCTTCTGCGTGTCACGCCGTGAAACACGCCGGCACTGTGAGCAGACACAGGGGCCGCGCCGGGAGAGGGACTGACGCGGGGGAGACGCGCAAGGAGCTGCGTGCAGGAAAGGAAGACGCGGGGACGCGGAGGGAAACCTAAGGGGAAACCAGAGCTGGAAAACGGGGCTTTGCGGAGAGAGACAGAAAGGAGGATGAGGCTTCAGAAACTGAAGGCGCAAGAGGAGAGGCTCAAGGATGGACCTGCGCCGAGGTGGGCTGGCCAGAAAGGGGAGCTGCGCTGCGCAAAAGCAACGGGAAAAGCGGGGAAACAGAAACTGGGAAACACACGCATCTTCACGTGTATTCATTTCACTCGGAGACGAAAGGCGTACTAATTATGAACGCGTGGAGGACTGAAAGAGAAAGAACAGAAATGCCACCTATTAAAACAGGAATTAAATTCTAGGTGGATGTATTGGAGAAAAAATTTTTTCATGTAGTTAAATTGTCTGGGCCACCAAGGGGTTTCCCCGGTGGCTCAGACAGTAAAGAATCCGCCTGCAATGCTGGAGACCTGGGTTCGATCCCTGTGTCAGGAAGATCCCCCAGAGGAGGAAATGGTAACCCGCTCCAGTACCTGTTGCCTGGAGAATCCCATGCACACAAAACTGTCACACACGACTGAGCAACGGAGCGCACACACAAAGGGAATACAGGCATATGAGTTCCTGGGATTATGTGTGTAGACTACCCTTGAGTTCTATAATAATTATTTAGGGGGGGTCGGGATTGGGAGCTCATATACACTCGTGGCTGATTCATGTCAATGTACAGCAAAACGAATACAGTATTGTAAAGCAAAACAAACTAAAAAAAGAAAAAAATTAATATTTATTTAAAATTGGTTGTAGAGTTTATTATTTTATTTGTAGAGCATTATATAAAGGTATTCCCGTTAGACTGATTCTTTTCACAAAAGGGAGAAGAAGTTACCCATTAACTTTGCACTGTAAATGTTGATATTTTGAGGTGCAGAAGAACAAGTANAGAAAAAAATTAATATTTATTTAAAATTGGTTGTAGAGTTTATTATTTTATTTGTAGAGCATTATATAAAGGTATTCCCGTTAGACTGATTCTTTTCACAAAAGGGAGAAGAAGTTACCCATTAACTTTGCACTGTAAATGTTGATATTTTGAGGTGCAGAAGAACAAGTATACTAGAGCCAAGTATTAGCAGGAATGATGTAATGAACTATCTTATCTTATGGCTGTGAACTCACATGCTAAGAAGCAGTGATGTCTAATGGTTGGTTTAGGTATCTCCTTTCCTCGCCCGTTAATACACACACACACACATACACTCTTTACTTCTTACTTTTATAAAAGATATAAACCAATAGAAACGCAAGTGGTTTTTCTTTAAAATGTCTCAACAAAATAGTTCCATTCATATCATTAAACAGTGAGAGGAAAATGAGGAAATTCTGCTGTTTTGAATGTTTTTCCTTTCCTCTGCAATCAGAAATGCTTTCAAAATGACAAGTCAACAAAGTATTGGACACCACCTTTCAAGACACAGAATTACTTTAAATTCAACTCTAATCACATCACACTGTTACTTACCAGGCAAAACGTGCTCAAAATATAATGTCAATGTCAAATAGAGCAGAGTGTCAAATGCCAGAAGGGAGAAAATCGCTATCATTGTGTATGACTCCCCGGAGGCGTCAGGGAAAACAACGCCACTCACGTGANACTTTAAATTCAACTCTAATCACATCACACTGTTACTTACCAGGCAAAACGTGCTCAAAATATAATGTCAATGTCAAATAGAGCAGAGTGTCAAATGCCAGAAGGGAGAAAATCGCTATCATTGTGTATGACTCCCCAGAGGCGTCAGGGAAAACAACGCCACTCACGTGATACTCTTGATGTGAGATCTGAGACCACAGAGAATAAGATACAGTCAAAGTCAGACAAACGGATAAAACTGAAGTTCTTCTAATGATGCTGCATGGTCAAGTACAATTTTAGTTTCAATATTCCTTTTCCTTAAAAAATGCATGGTGAAGTTGTGAGCAGCCATGCTGCTTTTGACAAATAAAATTATCATCACCGAGTGGGAAATGCTCCAAGAGAAGGAAATGCTCTAAGGCGATCGAAGAACAGAAACTCAGTTTATTCATTAATCAGAAATCTTCAGGAAGGAGATTTAGAGAAGTGGGAGAGCAACCAAAAATAATTTATTCTGGGAAGAGAAACCCAGAGATGGCAGGGAAGTGAGAGGCCATTTGAAGGAAGCATGAAAATCCCAAGTGTTGATGTGTTGCAAATGTGTTAAAACATTAGGTAAGTACTGAAGACCTGAAGAGGTTGATTTTAAGGGGTAATAAAGACGAAACAGACAATGAAGATCACAGCTAAGCTTCACAGCGCGTGGCTCTAGCCTCATACATAAATAACAGCAGTTACCCCTGAGCTTGATCCCAACATCCTGACTCTGCAGAAAGCAACGAGAAACCACAGAAGCCCAGTGCTCCACCCGAGGTGACTCAGCAGGAAGTGATGGAACTGAGCCTCGTTCCTGGCGCCTGGCCCTGCGCCCCGCTCAGATTGTGAGCGATTATTTTTCTCATTTAAATTTCCCAAGAGTTTACAAATGATCTGTTTGGTAACTCTGATAAGATCTTTTTAAAGATTTTTTTGGATGTGGACCATTTTCAAATTCTTTATTGAACGTGTTACAATATTCCCTCGGTTCTATGCTTTCTTTTTTTGGCCGAGGGGCCTGTGGGATCCTAGCTCCCCAACCAGGGATGGAAGCTGCACCCCTGCATGGGAAGGTGAAGTCTGCACCACTGGGTCGCCAGGGAAGTCCCGATAAGATGTTTTTATTTAACTTCTCAGTAGCATAATTTCTTAAAATGCAGGGTGACTGATCATTAAGCTTGAGGAAATACCAAACTGTCTCAATAATGCTGAAGCTCTAATAAATAGTCACTAGATGGCTGTGTTCTTACCTGAGCCAGCCCAGCAGTGAAGGCAAAAGGGCTAAACAGACATAAAGCCCATCCCAGTGACGACGGGAGTTGTCGGTACAACGCAGTGAAGCCCAGACAGCCCCAAAACACAGTGAAGAGACAGCCAACCACGCCAGTCAGGATGGGCCTCTTTATCAGCACGCAGAGGAGGAAAGCCAGGGCTATCTGAAGGAAGAGAGAAAAGTTCCAGGGGGTATTT
>SJYA01013797.1:0-10497 GCA_006410615.1 Neotragus moschatus
TTTTTTAGAAGTTTGTAAATTTTCCTACAAACTACTAAGAATTATTAGCAGCTCTCTTTTGGTCCAGAGTTCATGACATTAACTACACATTTGGGCTACTACGCAACTGTCGTGATTTCTTCTCCCTACTGCCCTACTTTATAAGACTATTTTGGAAAAAAACAAAAAAAACAAAAAAACTGCTTACGGATTTAGCATTCAGTGAGTTTTTCCTATTAGTTTTACTTTTATGATAAGTAAATATAAGCCATACTTATGCTCTTTTGATTATTAAAAAATTATTGAAATGTTTCAATGGTTCTGTATGTAGGATGCAGGGATTTCCTTGTGGATTTGTTACATTTTATAAATCTTCATGAAATGTTATATGCAACTTCTGTCATTTTATATAATATTCTTTAAAAGGTTTTAACACATAACTTCCTTCAGTACCTTAGACAGCTTTATGTAGTTTTAGATTAGGCCCAAATACTTCAAAAAAATTATTATCCCAGAAAAAGATAGTTGTTTAAAACCAATCTTTTGTTTTTATTCCCAGAAAGTATGTCTAAGCATTTTCTGGGAAAAGTTTTTGAAAGGAAATAATTTGTAAGTGTTTGTTTTCAAATAAATGTTTGGCAATTATGTATCCTAACTTCCTTGAAATCAGAACACACCAATGACCTGTTTTGAACCTATTTTTCTATTACTCAGATTGTCCTCTTCATAAGGCCTAATGGATCAGTCTCTCCGATTATAAATCATAAGACTTCCTTCATTTATTTCCTAGTAATTTGAACTTACCAGTTTCTTCTTATCTTGATCAGATAATGTTCAAAATATTCCTTCATATCAACAATTACATAGTTGGTAAGNTGTCCTCTTCATAAGGCCTAATGGATCAGTCTCTCCGATTATAAATCATAAGACTTCTTCATTTATTTCCTAGTAATTTGAACTTACCAGTTTCTTCTTATCTTGATCAGATAATGTTCAAAATATTCCTTCATATCAACAATTACATAGTTGGTAAGTACCTTCTATACTTTAAATGTTTGACTTATTCTGTGCTGTTGCCATTTAAGTCTCAGGGAATGTGAATCTTCATTTTAGAAAACAATTCACCTATAAATGCAGGCATGAATTATATTAGCCAGTCAAATGTAAGCCTTGGAATATATTGAATATATTTTATAAATGCTTATCTGTGTGGGGCACTTACTTTGAAAATGTGACATTTGTCATTAGGTTATATTGCAAAAAAACTTCCTTATCCTCTAACCAGAAAATAGCCTTATTAATTATTATATATTATTAGAAATATCAATAGATATACAATCACAGGCTATGATTCACTTGGGACCCATAATTTCATGAAAAATAATTTAAACTCTTTTCTAAAGATTGAAGTGCATAGTAATAAGCCATTATTACTCATTACTTAAGTAATTGCATGTAATTACTTATTACATAGTAATACTTAATTATTACATAGCAGTACTTATTAAATAAGTAATAACTGATTACATATTACTGCTTATTACATAGTAATAAGCCTACTGTAAGCCATTTTGAATGGAAAAATAATAAGTCCCAAACTTTTCAGGAAGAAATTCCTGTAATATAAAGGAGCACTATTATATGAACCATACTCAAGGGTCAGGGCTTACTGATTAGAAGCAGGGAGTGGTTACCGGAAAAATGTCAAAATGGACTGGCATTTCCCATCCTCCAGTATCACTTTTGAATGAAATGTTCTGTGCAAGGAAAGAGAAAGAAATGTGCTAAAACTGAAAGGATCATATTTATTATGTGCCAAATTCTCTGTTGAAAGGAGAAAAGAACTCATAAAGATCAGAGGAGAAATAAATGAATAGAGATGAAGAAAAGATCAATGAAACTAAAAGTTGGTTCTTTGAAAAGATAAACAAAAGTGATAAACCATTAGTGGAAATTCCAGGAAAAAATAAAAGAGAAAGCACTGAAATCAATAAAATAAACAATGAAAAAGAAGAAAACACAACCAACACTGCAGAAATACAAAGGACCATAAGAGATCAAAATACTAGAAAACTGAATCCAACAATATATTAAAAGTATTATACACCATCATTAAATGGAATTTACCCCAGGGATGCAAGGAGTTTTTTCAATATCAGCAAATCAATCAGTGTGATATGTCACATTAACAAATTAAAAAATGAAAAGCATATAATCATCTCAATAGATGCATAGAAAGCTTTTGATAAAATTCAATATCTATTTATGATTTAAAAACTCCAGAAAGTGGACACAGAGGGAACGTATATAGCAAACCAACATCTAACAGCATATTCAATAGTGAAAGTGAAGTTGCTCAGACATGTATGACTCTTTGCGATCCCACTGACAGTAGCCTACCAGGCTCTTTCACCTGTGGCATCTTCCAGGCAAGAGTACCGGAGTGGGTTGCCATTTCCCCCTCCAGGGGATCTTCCCGACCCAGGGATCGAACTCAGGTCTCCCGCATTGCAGGCAGATGATTTACCCACTGAGCCACCAGGGAAATCCAAGAAATAAAATAGAGGTTTTCTTCTAGAGAATTATCTTTTTATAGATTATATTTTCTCACCGTTCTTGCATTTAAGTTATATATATCTGAGTATTGGGAGAGCACAGATACTACTTGGAAGAAACTTTTCGAGTGACATATATACTCTACTTTTTGTCTCATTTGAACTAAATCAAGGTTTATTTTCAATTCATTGGCTCTGAATATAAATAGATATTCGATCATCATGCCAGGAGGCAAAGCAATTTACCAGTAATGATTTGGGAACTTTAGAGGTGGGGAAGACAGCATTTCCTCCTGCAAAGGCTTTTACTGAAATTGATTTTGGTTTTAGCTTTAAGTTGGTTTTACTTTATTGGAATATTATCTATTCCTTCTTAAAGCAAGGCAATGGCACCCCACTCCAGGACTCTTGCCTGACAAATCCCATGGGTGGAGAAGCCTGGTAGGCTGCAGTCCATGGGGTCGCTAGGAGTCGGACAGGACTGAACGACTTCACTTTCACTTTTCACTTTCCTGCACTGGAGAAGGAGATGGCAACCCACTCTGTTGTTCTTGCTTGGAGAATCCAAGGGACAGTGGAGCCTGGTGGGCTGCCATCTCGGGGGTTGCACAGCGTCGGTTGCACAGCGTCGGACACGGCTGAAGCAACTTAGCAGCAGCAGCAGCAGCAGCAGCAGCAGCAGACTTCTAGAATAACTCTCTTGAGAGGCAGAATGACTTAACAGACATGAGAATGTATCCTGGATCCAGACTGTTAGGGTTTGAATTCTCACCTTTGTAATGTGAACAAATTATTCAACAACTCTTGCCTTTATTTCCTTTTACACAAAAGAAGATAATAGCATCAGCTTTACATGGTTGTTGTGAGGATTAAACAAAATAAACACATTAAGTTAATAGTATGCATTCAATAAAAGTTAGCTATTAACACTATTGCCCCAGGAAATGTCCTTTTATATTTTAATCAACTATCTAAAAACAAAGGGCGAAGAGTTTTATCCAACCCTCTTCAGAAGCTTCATTCCTTAATAATCACTTTACCTTAATCCTTCAAGTGCTCATGAAAGCCAGCAAAACTCATCAACCTCCTAACAAAACTGATTTGTTGTGCTCTTGTCTTAACAATTTGACTTTATTTTCAAATGCCTTCTTTTCTCTACTGAACTGTGCTATGTTACTAGTCTTTAAATTTTTATCCTTTTCAAGAAATTCTTTCTTAATTACCTCCCTCTAACCCAGTGTCTTTCAACATTTGAATGTGTTTAGTTACAACATTTGGTTTCTTCAACAGAATTATGCTGCTGAAGTAAGAGACATTTATTTCACATTACTCCCTTCTCTTAAGCATCTCTTACAAATGAAAAGTGGATATAAATACATGGTGGAAAGTTACTGATTTCTCGTCTAAAATACTTCAGCATTGCATATATAAAAATGCTATCCACAATGCTTAGATTTTATTTATTGATATCTCAGTTGCCTTTGGAAAATGTGTTTTTCATTAAATCTCTAATGGCTTTCCCTCTACTATCAGGGCTAATAAATCACTGAACTTTGAAAAGTGCATAGAAATGTTATATATATGATTTTAAAGTTAAGATTAGAAACCACAATGAGGCCATTTGTCCTAAAAATCTGGTAGGTTAAGATCTAGAGTTCAACTCAGAACTTTGCTTTCTGAGCTGAACTCTGACATTTTTAGGTCTCTTTTCTCTATCTCTCATTAATTTATACTCTACAACTAAATCCACATTCTATCAGAAATTACATTAAGAATAGTTTAGTTAACTGCTTATATTGGATCTCATATGTCCTTCAAGTTGCTAGAAAACATCATTTGCATTTCAGGAAGATTCTCTTGTATAAATTGTCCCCTTGATGAAGCCTGAATGGCTTTCAGTTGATACCTAATTCCCCTAATATCTCACTCTCTCATTGTTAACACGGTTGTGTGCCTAATCTGAGACTTACCTTTAACATGATCAATGTTGCATCAAAAGTGTTATTGAGAACACTAGAGTATAAAGTACCTGCATTCTCAAATAGAAAACTCTATTTTATCTATTAGTTCAGCTTTAGAAAATAAGTTAATTGTAACTCATAAAGTATGTTCTGAGGTAAGGTCATCAGCTTTACCATGTTGATTTAATGAACATGAAATTATAACCATATTAGAAAGTTTTACTTACTTCCTTCAATAAAGGTAGATGCTGAAAATAATTGGACATATTACATTCAAAATTTTGGGACCTTTGACATTCTTTCATGTGTTGTGACAGTGTAGATTCTGTGTCTTCATGTTGAGTATTATACATATTGTATTCAACAGCGTCTATTATATACACATATACACATATATATATAATATTCAGCATCACAAGTTTTTAAATGATATACTATTAATATTTGTCAAATGTTTTGCTGAGTATCAAGAAAGAAAAAGAAATGATATATCCTTCAAGGAGGTTTTAGTCTAGAAGAAAGGTAGATGAGTGAAAATAAGTGCTAATATAATGATCAAGCATTAGTTAAAACGAAAAGAACACAGTCTTTTCACAAAGGAGAGGAAATACTTCTCAAAGATGGGATGCATTTAGAAGGAAAATTTCCTAAGTTACACTTACATACATGTTTTTGATTCCTTCATGAGTGACTGAGTGAAACTTGCTCAGTCATGTCTGACTCTTTGCTATCCCATGGACTGTACAGTCCATGGAATGCTCCAGGCAAGAATACTGGAGTGGGTAGCCTTTCCCTTTTCCAGGGGATCTTTCCAACCAAATATTGAACCCAGGTTTCCTGCATTGCAGGTGGATTCTTTACCGGCTGATCCACAAAGGAAGCCCATCATAGAGTCTCTAAATTCCATAAGTTAAAGACTGTGGACTTGTGCTCAATAAATATTCTATAAAGCATGTAGCATTAGTCCACTTTTTGAGGTGAAAAATTTGATTACTGACTTGTCTAATATAATTAGCTTTTAAGTGGCTCAGCTTTGAGATCTAGTTCTTAAAAACCATGATTCATAGCCTGACCTTTCATCGAAAATATTAAACTGACAGTTTATATAAGAGATGTAAGATACATTCTCTCTTAACTTGTTCTTTTCCTGTCCTTTGGTTGTCAGCATAAGGTATTCTACCAATAAAAAGCATCATATAAGAAAATGGAAATAGGTGATTATGTAGATAAGACTGACTCCATAGCCTTCAGAAAAAAATGTAACTGTGGATTCCTGATAAGTATAACAAACACAGAGGAAGACATTAATTTAAAGGCCTGCTGAGCAGAAATTATTTTAATACTAGTCATCCATAGAGTTACAAATAGCACATGTAAATTTAGGACTTTGAAACACCAAAAAAACTTACCTTTTATAGAATGAATTAATAAAGAATAAATAAATGAATCCTAATACAAAAGCTCACTGGTCTCAAATCCTTCNATTTTAATACTAGTCATCCATAGAGTTACAAATAGCACATGTAAATTTAGGACTTTGAAACACCAAAAAAACTTACCTTTTATAGAATGAATTAATAAAGAATAAATAAATGAATCCTAATACAAAAGCTCACTGGTCTCAAATCCTTCTATTTCCTTTATTGTCTTAGAACTTTCTCTAAACAATGCCATAGACATTTGGTTGCTTACAGTTCTTTACCTGGGCCCTTCTATATCACATGCTCTCATATTTTCCCACTCACCTTCCCATTTTTGGACTTTGGCATTCCCTTGTTTTCATACTACTACAGTTTATATAATCACCTCTTCCCTGGTCTATAGCTGAACTCTGATTTGGATTAGGCTGTCTTTAGCATCCATGGACCTCACGGTCTTTTACGTGGTCTTACTTAAAATAGTTCCCCTTCAGCAAAGTCTTTATTTATAGCATAAGGTAAGAGAAACATTTTCCTCTAGTGCCTTGGCTGAGAACTGTCACCCAGAATAAGAGATAGATTAACAGGAGAAAAAAAATATAAATTTAATTACATGTATACCCTGTAAATACATGGGAAATACTCAGAAAAATTGAATAACTCTCCAAAGAGGACCAGGATAGCACCTTAAGTACTATCTTCAACTAAAGACAAAAAGATGTTGGTGGGGTGGAAGTAAGTTTTTAACGGTTACCAGGAAAAGCATATTAAACAAGAGTAAGGTTGTTTTTCAGATTTAGGTTGTTCCTTTCTCTATTGATAAGAGTTTGCAGAGATTGAGAGTGACCCTTCTTGACTACAGAGAAGGAGACAACTTTATAAATGATTTCCCTTATACATATAAATATCTCTCACAAAAAAACAAGTTCTACCTACTTTTCAGAGTTTCACTTGTTTCTGTTTTTCTTAAAATTAACTAGCTCAAAATAACCAATATGCTAAAGGGGCACATTTTGGAGAGTATATTTTGCTCCCATTCAGCAGGAACAAGACAAATTCAAATGACAAAGTTAGTACTGCAAAGTGTAAGAAACAGAAAATAAAAATAGCAGAAAGGTGATCATCTTTTTGCATTTTTATGAACGTATTTTCCAGCTTGACTTCATCCAGAGTGATTTTCACTCACATTTCTCTTTGTACGTTGACATCAGCCTACAGTTAGGAGTCAAAATTCAAGCTGATGTGAACTTATATTCTCTATGATTACATTTTTAAAAGACTCACAAGATATGGTATTTCATATCCTTTTCATTAAGTGTGCTGTTTCAAATTTTCTTTGAAATGGAAATAAGGGAATGAAAAAGCAACTTTCAGCTGATATGATTGGACGAAAAAGCCATTATCTTTGTTTATGCATAAAGCTCTGACTACAAATGGAGATACTATGAAAGTATTATCATCATTCTTTGCACTTTCCTGTGAATGTTAAAAAAATTAAGTCTTTATATATTAGCATTGATGAGCTTTGTTCTCTTAACTGAAGAAAACGCACTGCCACTTCTACTGATTCAGTGCTCCAATTCATCATTTCTCAACAACAACCTGAGCCAAGACAAATGGCTGCTGGATAATGCTGAATTATTTTTGGATGACAGATGACTGGGCCCAGCCCCACCTCCACACTTCCGTTGCCATGGTTTTCAAATTAGATGTTTCTGTGGTCAAAGCAAACTCTCACTGTTGTATTCATCACCATTTAACTACAAGAGTGCTGAGCACATCTATGATCTCTCTTGCTCGTGATGGCAGACGGGATGAACATAAATGATTAGAAAACACCACCTGCTCAGTGCTTAATGCAGGAGGAAAAAAAAAAAAAACAGCTATGCCATTTGGGATGGAAAAGACATCAGCTTAAGCTCAGCATGCCACTTATATAACCAACCATGAAAATTGCAAGTTATTGAGAATGTAGGATGAAATACTGCATGACAGATACCTGTTTTCTATTCAAGAATTTCCATCTGAAGACTGTCAAGCACACAGTGACTGATGATGCCTCTGTGGAGCTTCCTCTAAATCTCCATACTTGCTATTTGAAGTGTGAAAATAAGACTTCTTGTGAAAGCCACAAGTCATCNATATAACCAACCATGAAAATTTCAAGTTATTGAGAATGTAGGATGAAATACTGCATGACAGATACCTGTTTTCTATTCAGGAATTTCCATCTGAAGACTGTCAAGCACACAGTGACTGATGATGCTTCTGTGGAACTTCCTCTAAATCTCCATACTTGCTATTTGAAGTGTGAAAATAAGACTTCTTGTGAAAGCCACAAGTCATCTATAAAGTGCTTACAGAGAGGTTGTAGCTATGGCAGCCCTGTTGTAAAGAGTGACAGAAAAGATTGTTTTCAGCTGGCTTTCATTGACATCAACTTATCAACCCAGAACAAAATTTTCTCTACAGTTGGATAAGAGAACCACAGATCATATGGACTGATACCTTAATTTTTGTACAGTTAATTGGAATCATTAAAGTATGAATGGACAGATTAATCATCAAAAAAGTTGATCTCCTTTTCCAGATGTGTCTTGCCTCACTTAGCATGTTGCCAGGAATGAATGTCTTCTCTTTTTTAAAATATAAATTTATTTATTTTAATTGGAGGTTAATTACTTTACAATATTGTATTGGTTTTGCCATACATTAACATGAATCTGCCACAGGTATACATGTGTTCCCCATCCTGGACCCTCCTCCCTCCTCCTTCCCAGTACCATCCCTCTGGGTCGTCTCAGTGCACCAGCCCCAAGCATTGTCAGTCCAGGTTCAATGCATGATACTGAAAAGGTTTTCAAATTAGATAGTGGTGATGGTTGCAAATCTTTGCAAACATACTGCACACCCCTGAACTGTACTTTAAAAGGTTAAATTTGATGGCATATAAACTAGATTTTTTGAAAGAAAGATAATTCTGGTCCTTACTGTTTGTGTGACATGGGCATATGAATTACTGAAACTATTTGAACCCCAAATGCCTCTCATCTGTAAAATGGAGGAGGGCTCCCACTAGTTTTCATAAATTGAGTTTAACCTCACGTAATAGTTCAAACAATTTTTGCTGCCAATTGAAGCTCAAGGATGAAGAGAAAGAAACATAAAAGGAGAAAGCTATTTTAGAAAAACAACTGAATTTATGTAGATGTTAAAAATGTCAACATTTGTGGGGGGAAATCTTGCTTATTTTAAAATGTCTAACATTACTCTAGCCAAATAAATACAGAACTAAGCTTTTGCAGAAATATAATACTTGTGGAAAATATATAGATTTTTTTTCAGACAGCTATTCACTTTTGCCTTTAATTGCATGAGTATGTAAAATCTGCAGAGTTACATTTTAAAAACATTAAATATATTAGCATTCTCAAAAATTACATTTTCAATTAATGAACTTACATATACATGAAATATGTAAGCCATTTCAATGACAGTGTAAGAATGTCTTCTTTTTTAAATCACTTTATAATCACTTTTCCAAGTTTTACCTTTAATCAGTCAGTTCAGTTCAGTTGCTCAGTCGTGTCCGAATCTTTGCGACCCCATGAATTGCATTACGCCAGCTCTCACTGTCCATCACCAACTCCTGGAATTCATCCAAACTCACATCCATCAAGTCGATGATGCCATCCAGCCATTTCATCCTCTGTTGTCCTCTTCTCTTCCTGCCCCCAATCCCTCCCAGCATCAGAGTCTTTTCCAATGAATCAACTCTTCATATCAGGTAGCCAAAGTATTGGAGTTTCAGGTTTAATCAGTCAGGTGATACCTAATGTGACATAGTTGTATTTGACAGGTTATTATAGATTTTACTCAAAAAAAAAAAAAAACACAAAAAACCAAGTCGATCTTGAAGACAGTAATATATACACTATATATACATACACACACACACACACACATACATAATTAACCCACATATGTATACTATATAATCCCAGTTTAAACATAAAATGAATGCATAAAATTATGGAATTCCAGTTACTATTTTTAGTTGCATAGGTTAGCAAATCTAAAACTACTATATATTTCAAAATTGAGCAACTGAGGCATGATTATGAGAAAAATTGGAGCCAAATTTCTTTCTTCCCCAGCTTGACTGAGATAAAATTNAATGAATGCATAAAATTATGGAATTCCAGTTACTATTTTTAGTTGCATAGGTTAGCAAATCTAAAACTACTATATATTTCAAAATTGAGCAACTGAGGCATGATTATGAGAAAAATTGGAGCCAAATTTCTTTCTTCCCCAGCTTGACTGAGATAAAATTGACATATTAACACTGTATAAGATTCAGTGTATGTACATATTGCAAAATGATTACAATAAGGTTAGCTAACATCCATAACTTAAGAAATTTACTTTTTTTGGTCTGTGGTGAGAACTTTTAAGATCTACTATCTAAACAACTTTCAAGTATTTCAAGTATATTATTTTTTACTATAATCATCATGCTGTACATTTTATTCCCTGAACATTTTAATCTTATAATTGGAAGTTTGTATCCTTTGATAACCT
>SJYA01013798.1:0-10796 GCA_006410615.1 Neotragus moschatus
AAGCAAAAAATGCTGGAGAGGGTGTGGAGACAAGGGAACCCTCTTACACTGTTGGTGGGAATGCAAACTGGTAGAGCCACTACGGAGAACAGTGTGGAAATTCCTTAAAAAACTGGAAATAGAACTGCCTTATGACCCAGCAATCCACTGCTGGGCATACGCACCAAGGAAACCAGAATAGAGAGACACATGTATCCCAATGTTCATCCCAGCACTGTTTACAATAGCCAAGATATGGAAGCAACCTAGATGTCCATCAACAGATGAATGGATAAGGAAGCAGTGGTACCTATACACAATGGAGTATTACTCAGCCATGAAAAAGAATACATTTACACCAATACAGTATTCACACATATATATGTAATTTAGAAAGATGCTAATGATAACCCTGTATGCGAGACAGCAAAAGAGACACAGATGTATAGAACAGTCTTTTGGACTCTGTGGGAGAGGGAGAGGGTGGGATGATTTGGGAGAATGGCATTGAAACATGTATAATATCATATGTGATACAAATTGCCAGTCCAGGTTCGATGCATGATACAGGATACTCAGGGCTGTTGCACTGGGATAACCCAGAGTGGTAGTATGGGGACGGAGGTGGGAGGGAGGTTCAGGATGGGGAACAAGTGTACATCCATGGCAGATTCATGTTGATGTCTGGCAAAACCAATACAATATTGTAAAGTAATTAACCTTCTATTAAATAAATTTCTATTTTAAAATATAAAATAAAAATTGAGGGGAGAGGTTAAATAAAAAAATAAATTAAACGGAAAAAAAGGAATACAGTGTTGTGATGTCATATATACAGTTCTGTGATGTCATAAAGAGTGGATGTGATGTCATATATACTGCATATGATGTCATACACATGTGAGGCCCAGATTTTCAGTGACTTTTTCAGGCCACCCAGGTTTCAGGAGACTTTATATTCATGTAAATCAAAGCCCATACATTTCTAATGCAGGGGCTGCCTGGTTGACTGAGGGAAGGCTTTCAAATGCAGAGAGGTGTAGTCGGGCTCCTAGCTTGGAAACAGCCAATTTCTGTCTGTTTAAGAGACTCCAGGCTTCTTGAGGGCAGGATATGAATGCAGGGTGGTGCCTGTTATTAGGTTTCTCTTTCCAGCATCCCATCCCTCAAATTTGGGACAGTTGTTGATGGAAGCCACTTTGTTACTGGAGGGCAATGGGTGTGCCTATTGCTTTTGGATGCTCCAAGCCCTGCCACCTCAAGCCCTTCCTAAGCAGGTCCCCTGGCAGCAACACTGATTGACACCTCAAATACTCTCCCAATCCAGCCATTGGCCCTGCACAGAGACCCCAAGGCCTTTGTCCTTCATCTGCCTGAGCTGTCCTGGGGCACTGGAAAGCCCATGGTGGCCTTAGCAAAGAGGGCCTGGGACACCCAGGGACTGTGCAGCCCTGAAGTTCTGTCCAGGGCTCCAAGGTGGCCACTGGAGTGTGCTCCACAGCACACAGGCAGCACCCCCAGAGTTTGAGAAAGTGGGCAGGCGACCCGATCCCAGAATTACCACAGGCACCCTGGGCAGGGCCTGGATCTCTTCCTCAACAGGCATTGGGGGCTGAAGGTGAAATAAGTCACAGGAGCCCCAGGTGAGAAAGAAGGCAAGGGGCGGGGCTGGGATGTTGTCTGCCTGCACCAGGCCCCTGATGCTGGGTCACAGGATAGGCCCAATTTCCCTGCACAGACCCAGAGACGAGCAGTGGCTGAGGGGTCAGGTGAGATAGGAGCCCCAGGTGAAGAAGAAGGTGCACATGAAGTAGAAGCTGCAGAGAAAGGGACCGTAGGTGAGGCAGGAGGTACAGGTGAGGCAGGAGGTACAGAGTCCCTTGGGTCCTGCCACTGCCTGGACATGAAGGGCTTCCCTGGTGGTCCCAGGAAGTCCTGGCTGGGAGTCAGAGGGCCTCCCTGAGGCAGGAGACCAGGAGGGTGAAGAGGGGGAGAGACCAGCCCCCAAGGAGGGGCTCAAGTCCATTNGGGGGTGTGCCATGGGGGTAGGGCACCTGCCTGTGCATGGCCAGGGGAAAGGGAGGGCAGCTCCAGCCCCAGAAGGTCAGGTGTTTGTGGGAGGGGGTTGGGTTCCCAACTAGGCTGGTGGGTGCGAGAGGTGTCTCCAGTTTTCTGGGGTCAACATAGGATCATGGGCACTCAACATTCAGCACTGGGAAAGGGAGGCTGGGAGGGCTCCTGGCTGGGGCATCCTGGAGGAGAGGGCTCTCGGTTGCCATGTTGCAAATGATGGTGACAGGGGCTCCGGTGCTATGGTGGGGTCAGGTATGTCAGCCTAGGTGAAAGGGGACCCCTCGTTGCAGAGGTAAGGGATGCAAGGGGAGCACTCTAAGCCACTGCTGTGGGGAGTGGGAGGTCGGGAGCATGAGCTGGCTAAAGAGGAGCTTCAGGCTGCCACTTTCTTTCCAGGGTGGTGGGGTGGGCTGTCTGATGCCAATGTTCCCCTTGCCGTCTGCATTCACAGGCCATAGTGTACAAACTGTGAGTCTTTGTTCCTCTGTCACATTGTGTACTCTCCCCCCAGGTCCGGGCCATGGCACTGGGGAAACTGGTGTAGGTGGATGGGAATGAATGCTGAGCACTCTATGCTCCTCATGGGCATCCCAGACAACTGAGAGGACCAGGAATTCAAGGAGGCCATGCAGTCTGCCCTGGGACCCCTGTGCAGGTACTGGATGCTGGGCAAGGTCTTCAAAAAGGAAGTGGGGTGAAAGATTGCTTTGGTCAAATTTGCTGAGTTTTTAAGCTGAAGCTTGAGCCCCCCAACAAATACCAGACAAGAGGGGCCCCTGGAATGTTGTCTGCCTGCCCCAGAACCCTGATGCTGAGTCACAGAGTAGGCCAAATTTCCCTGCACATCCCCAGAGCTGAGCAGTGGCTAAGGGGTCAGGTGAGACAGGAGCCCCAGGTGAGGAAGAAGGTGCACATAAAGTAGAAGCTGAAGAGGAAGGGACTGCAGGTGAGGCAGGAGGTACAGATGAGGCATGAGGTAGAGGTGAGGCAGGAGGTACAGAGCCCCTGGGGGCCCCACCACTGCCTGGATGTCCCAGGAAGTCCTGGCTGGGAGCCAGAGGGTCTCACCCAGGCAGGAGACCAGGAGTCTGAGGAGCCCCCTCAAGCCCATCCTAGAGGAGCCAGGAAATGAGGAAGGAGCTGTGGAGATGAGCCCCCAAGGGTTCTCCTCCAATCAATAGGCTCAGCAGGTCCCAGGCCCCTGGCTTAGAAGCAGGGAAAGGCCAGGTCAGGCAGCCTCCTGGCCCCACATTAGGAGCCATGTCATGGAGCCTGAGCCTCCCCATCTGCCCCCAAGAGGGGACCCCTATTCAGAATCCCCTAGGACGGGCTGCTCCCTGTCCTGGGAAGTCCAGATGTGTCCCTATAAGCTCCCTAATAACCCAGGTCTCAAGGAACACCTCCCTGCCCCAGTCCCCTCTCCCCTCCCCATCAACACACACCCCTGAGCAGTCATCCACTCTCCCCCAACCCCCCAGAGAGCCCTAAGGTGCCTGTGAACCCTGGCCAGGTGTCCTCACCTACCCAGTCAGCCACCCCTGGGCCCTGCCACATGCCCTGAGCTTCAGCAATAGCCAAGGCCCTGCCCACTGTGGTCCTGTGTCCTCAGCTCAGCATGTGCTGCCCCATTACAGATTCAGGCCCAATTCTTCTTGGTCTCCTGGAGATGTGCGTGTGTTCTTCTCTGAGCAGTTCTCCCCACCATGGCACAGAGACACCCCAGCCGACTCCCAGGAACTGGTGGGAATGAGGGGATGGGAGGGGGCTTGGCCAGTGCCCACCCTGGGACCTCAGGAAGGAAGATCTGCATCGAGGTTTCCCAGTGGGGTTTTGGGAGGCCCCCAGGACCTGTGCTCTGCTGGGCCACCCTGTGTTTCCTCAGGACTCCACGTTCTCGACTTGGTGCAGCGTGCCCTGCTGTATGACTGTCTTGTACCCACCATAGGCCATGTGGGCCCGAGTGGGAGGGGCTGCCCTGGGGTGATTGGGCATTGCAAGCTCCCACCATCCTGGCAAGACACTGCCCATGAGGCCCTCAGGAAATGAGAGTGTGGGGGAAGTGAGGGCACCCCGTTAGGGATACTGGGAGGAGAGGGGCTGGGACCATGATCTCCAGTGGCCATTAGAAGTTCTCTGTGTTGTCATTCTCTATCTTCAATGGTTTCAGTCAGTGCTGCTCTTCAATAAAATTTCCTGAAAGTTTCAGCAGAATCTCATCTCTGCTCTGGACACTTGAGGGTAGGGGCTGCCAGGGGTGGCGGTGCAGTGGCCTGGTACTCCAAGTCGGCACTGTGGTGCAGTCCCAGCAGGATCCAAGATGGTCTGTGTGGCTCCCTGGACTGGATGGAATGGGGCAACAGGGACTTGTGGGCAGGGACTGTGGCTGATTGGGTCCCCAGGAACCTCCGGTAGCCCCCAGGAATAAGTGGATTAGATGTGGGGGAGGGCAGGGTCAGCAGGTAGGATGCCATGCTCTAGGAGCCCTGGCAGCCCTGTGGGGGCCACTCCCTCCCAGCCTTTCCCTGGTTGGGGGAGAACTTGAAATGAGAAATGTGCACTTTCCCTCATTGGCTCTTCTTCCTTTGCCCATTCAGTGGGAGCACCTCCTCCTTACCCGATGGCCCAACTTCCCCCCCACCCCCATACCCACTGGTTCCTTCACCGAGGGCCAGTAGGCAAGGTTCAAAAACAGACATTCTGGAGACACTTCCCCAGACCTGGCAGAGGGACCCACAGCTCCTGGCTGCTGGGGGCCCCCAGAGTTGTGCACCTGACATTCCTCCCTGGTCTGGCTGTAGTGCTGCACCAGGAGCTGGCTCTTCTGCCAGATTTTCCCCATTTGGGGTGTAGCCCTTCTCAAGGCCACCATCCTGCTCCAGAGCCCATCCTCCTCCTTGAGCTGGAGCAGGCCCTGCTTCCAGATTCTGAGCCTGTTGTCTCTGGGCTTGGTCGAGAGTCCTTACCATGAGTTCTTGGCCTGATAGCACCTCGGGTGCCCTGCTTCTTCCCCAGCTACCCACCTAGGCTCAAACTCATGGCTCCCATTCTCACAGTAGAAAGCCATATCTCCCTGTCCCCCAGCACCTGGTACCCATCACAAAAATGGAAGATTAGCACCTAAGCAGATTGCTTCCCTATGCCAGAGTATGTATGACTGGGGCCAATTTCTCTGCATCAGAGCTGCCAGCCAGCCCAGATTACCACAGAACACTGTGACCCGGGGCTCTGCCCCAGGACACATGGTGCTGCTGAGGACTGGACACTGACCCTGTCCCTGAGGCCAGATCCAGGTGTCCTACTGCAAGCCCACCTGGGCTTTGTAATAGGATGATCCCCTCTCTGTATGCCCACCACACTGTGCTTCTGTGTGCTGCTCATCACAGTGCCATCCTTGTCACTCCCACAACGCAGCCTGAGACCCACGATGCCATCTGGTCAAATAAGGGACAGCAGAAACCTGGTACAAATGGCCCTGCACCACTACTTAGGTTCTTAAGAATTTAGAGCCTGGGAGAAGAATCAGCCCCACCCCCAAGCGCTTGCATCTCTGAGCACTGACTCTGCACCAGGCCATGGGCTGACCCCTTGGGCCCACAGTCACTGTTTGAGTCCTCAGAGGAGCCCTGGGTGGAGGTGGGCCACTGTTAGGACCATTCTGCTCCTGTTGAGGACAGGAGGGTTTAGAGACTTGTCCAAAGTGCCCCACCTCCTCCTTGGAGGCACAAGGATTCCAGGCCAGGCCCACACATCACATGGCTCAGGCCCTGGAAACACAGCCACAGGACTGGCTAGAGGCACGTGGCTAGTAGTGACAATCCAGAAATGCAGTTGAGGACTGCAGGGCACCTTGTTAGTGGTGATAAGGGGGTGGTGGCCCCTAGCCTTCTGCTCCTGTCTGCTCCCAGGCAAGGCCCTGTCGTGGCCAATCACATGCCTCCAGCCAGTCTTGCTGCTGCCTCTTCTGGAGCAGGTGCTGGGGTGTCTCTCCAGAATCCTCTGGGCTCTCAACCTTCCCATCCTCAGAACGCTTTTGTGTGTCTCCTTGTGCTCTGTACTCTGTGCACATTTCCCAGATGGCTCTCAGGCAGGGTGAGCTGTTTCACACAAGACTGCCCCATGCAAGTGTGAGGACAAGCAAAGAAGGCCAGGTCCTGCAGAAAATGGAAAATGGAATGAAGAGAGCAGCAGAGGGCTCAGCTGGAACCGAGACAGGCGTTTAGTTCACCTACCCGAGCCCCTGCTCTGGACAGCACAGTGCATGTCAGCTGGGGGTGTCTAGATATGGGTTGTGACCCCTGATCCTGACCTTGCGGGTCCCATGCCCTCCCTGGCCTGCTATCTCAGGCTGCAGCTGCCCTCAGGCCACAGGATGTAGTGACCAGTGCCTGGGCTCTGTGGGGGCCAAGGGTGAGGTGGTGCAGGTGTGCCCTGCACAGCAGGCAGGGAAGACTCGAGCCCCCACCAGCACCCCACCCATCTCGGGAGTCAGGCTCCACAGTAGAGGCCAAGGAAGGGGAGAAGAAGGGGCCTGGCATAGTCTTGTAGTTGGAGGGGCCTGAGACCAGTGGGGATGGGGTAAGATGAGGCTCTGCAAGAAGGCAGCAGTTGAGGGGGGAGTTCCCCCTGCTGGGCTGAGTTTGACTGAAGGGATGCTTCTGATCACAGCATCCTGGGGCCTGTGGGGCCCTTCCTGGTTCAGGACTGGTCCCGAGGGGATGCCTGGGGAAGGCTCCAATTGGCAACAGGGCCTCGGGGTGAACAGGGCCAAACCACTGCCCACACATGCCCTCCAGACCGCGTGCACCTGCCAAGCTATGGGCTGCTGCCCTCAGCTGCAGCACCCGTGTGGTTTGAAACAAGTTGCTCCCATCCCCCTCAGCTGTACTTGATGTTCCTAGAACCGTGCCTCCTTGACCCAGAGCCAAGCACATACCCTGTCCCTGGAGGCCCTCAGCATTGTTGGGCACAGGATCCAGGGCACTTCCCTGCCCCTGCCACCCAAGCTTCTCATGTGCATCTCTAACGGCTCAGGACAATTCTTCCATCTCCTAGGTCTCCAAGGGGTGCATCTCTAAGCTGGGCACAGGGCTCAGGGGTGCAAGAGGGCAGGGTCTATCCCTAAGGTCACAGAGAAGAGAGCTAGGCCCAGGGGCATCGTCCAGGCAGCCCCTGTCACTCCTTGGAAGGGCCCTCCGTCCTTCTCCATATAGACCACATTCCTCTTTCTCCACTTCTTTCTCTCCACCCTGTGGGATTCACCCCTTCCTCCAGGATCCTTGCTCTGAAAGCAGGACCCAATCCTGTCCCTTCACCCACACTCTCTGCCTTTGCTGTAGCCTCAGACGCAGTGACTCCCACCCATGACTCATGACCCGGGGTTGGGGTGGGGCAAGGGAAGGGAGACACTTCAGAGGGAAGACAGAGGACTTGAATTGCATTTTGCAGCACAGCCACTAAGAAAATAACTCCAAAATATAGTAAAAGAAATGAGAAAGTTTAGCATAGTACATTAGAACTGATTTATTTAAGACAAAAGAAGGCATAATGGAGGAACAATGGAATAAAAATGACATAAGACATACAGCATGACTCCCCTTATAGCTCAGCTGGTAAAATATCCACATGCAATGTGGGAGACCTGAGTTCGATCCCTGGGTTGAGAAGATCCCCTGGAGAAGGGAATGGCTAGCCACTCCAGTATTCTGGCCTAGAGAATTCCATGGACTGTATAGTCCATGGAATCACAAAGATTCAGACATGACTGAGCAACTTTCACTATGACATATAGAGAAGAAAGGCAGATATAATCCTGTGTTATCAGGAATTACATTAAACGTTGCTGCTCAGTTGCTATATTGTGTCAAACTCAATTGATTAAAGATGCACAACATCTTTTTTTTTTTAGGGAGATAAAAATTAAAACCACAGTGAGATAGCCCTCCAGTATGTCTGGAATCAAAAAGATGGACAATAAATGTGCTGGTGAGGATGCGATGAAGTTGGACCCCTCATACATAAAATGGTGCATCCATTTTGGAAAACAGTCTGGTAGTTCTTCAAAAAGTTAAACATAGAGTTTAATAGGACCCAGCAATTCCACTTATAGGTCCTTACACAAGGATACTTATGAAAATATATGTTGACACAAATATATATGTTGACATATATACATGTTGACATATACATGAAATATATATATGACATATATATGAAAATATGTGTCAACACAAGACTTGCAGAAAGGCGTTCATAGCAACATTATGCATAAGAGATGAAACCTGAAAACAACCCAAATGTTCAGTAACTGATGAAGGGATGAATAAAATATAGTTTATCCACACAACAGAATTTTATTCAACCAGAAAGAATTTTTAAAGTACCAATATGGCAGGGCAGTCCTAAGATAGTGGAGGATTAGGACGGAGAGACCACTTTCTCCCCCACAAATTCATCGAAAGAACATTTGAATGCTGAGCAAATTCCACAAAACAACTTCTGAATGCTGGCAGAGGATATCAGGCACCCAGAAAGGCAGCCCATTGTCTTTGAAAGGAGGTAGGACAAAATATAAAAGATAAAAAGAAAGACAAAAGAGGTAGGGGTGGAAATCTGTCTGGGGAAGGGAGTCTTAAAAGAGAAGTTTCCAAACACCAGGAATCACTCCCACCAGCGGGTCTGTGGGGAGTTTTGGAATCTCAGAGGGCATCATAACTGGGAGGATAAATAAATAAGTAAATAAATAAATCCCACAGATTAACTTGCCTAACGGCAACTCCCAGCGCTCACAGCCGCCACCAGCAAGCAGGGGCTGAACAGGGAGACATGGGCTTGCATTGCTTAGGGTAAGGACTGGGCCTCAATGCCCTGAGGGCAAACTGAGGGAACTAACGTGAAATAGCAACAACCCAAACTGTGGGATAGCCAGAGAAAGAGAGAGAGAGAGAAAAAAAAAGACAGAGAGAGAGAAAACTGCCCCATGAAAAGCCCTAACCTAAGACACTACCAGGAGAAGGCAATGGCACCCCACTCCAGTATTCTTGCCTGGAGAATCCCATGGACGGAGGAGCCTGGTGCGCTGCAGTCCATGCGGTCGCTAAGAGTCGGACACGGCTGAGCGACTTCACTTTCATTTTTCACTTTCATGCACTGGAGAAGGAAATGGAAACCCACTCCAGTGTTCTTGCCTTTAGAATCCCAGGGACGGGGGAGCCCGGTGGGCTGCCACCTATGGGGTCACACACAGTCGGACACGACTGAAGCGACTTAGCAGCAGCAACAGCAGCAAGGCACTGCCAGGCCTGCTACCAGAACAAAGGACTGAGAATGCCAGAGGAGAGCTAGCAGGCTAAGGACCAGNAAACCCACTCCAGTGTTCTTGCCTTTAGAATCCCAGGGACGGGGGAGCCCGGTGGGCTGCCACCTATGGGGTCACACACAGTCGGACACGACTGAAGCGACTTAGCAGCAGCAACAGCAGCAAGGCACTGCCAGGCCTGCTACCAGAACAAAGGACTGAGAATGCCAGAGGAGAGCTAGCAGGCTAAGGACCAGCCCATCCACCGATGGAGACAGGCAGGCAAGGGTCAGCTGGAAAGGGGCAATCTCAGCCCCAGAGAGGCATCCTCTACCAAACTGCAAGCAAGCTCTGTTGCTAACCAAGACTTCTTGGGATCCTGGACAGTTGACATGGGCCAGGAGGGCCACAGTCAGAGATAAGCTCCCCAGAAGAGACACATGGCAGACCTCAGAAGGTTCACCCGTTGCACACCCAGAAAACTGAGCAGCTGGGATGGGGAGGTGATAAGACACATCACCCACCTGGGGGAGATTGCAATCACCAAGCACCTAGTCACCTGAGCTGCTCAGACCTGGGAAGAGTAGAAAAGGCAGGCCTAACCAAATCTGCGCCTTTGGGGAGTACCTGAGAACCTAAACCTGAGAGGCTTAGACCTGGGAAGTGCATGCAACCCAGGGCCCACCTCAGACAGTTCCCCAGCAGAACAACCTAGAGCCTGAGAAGTGTAGACTGGAAAACCCCACACACCACGCTGTGAGCAGGGGAAAACCCAGTGCGGCCAAGACACTGTGAGTACTCCCCACACAGCCAGTGATATTTGTTAGCAGTGTTCCTCCCTCCACACAGCACGAATGAACAAGTGAGCCTAAATAAGTGATCACCTTCACCCTCTTCTGTCAGGGCAGAAATGAGACAATGAAGAGACCAGCAAACCGAAGCTAAAATAAACAGAGGGAACCACTTTGGAAGTGACAGGTGGAACACATTAAAACCCTGTTGTTAGCACCAACTAAATTGGAATGGGCCTATAGATCTTGAGAAGTCTAAGCTGGATCAAGGAACTATCTGAAACTGAACTGACCACAACAGCTCCAGAGAAATTCCTAGATATATTTTTACTATTATCATTTTTTAAATTAAAAATTTTTAATTTTAAGTCCTCTATTACTCCTTTTTCATTTTTATAACCTACTATTACCTTGCAACAAAAAAGACCCTATTTTTAAAGCAAACTTCATATGTATAGTTTATAATTTTTGTGACTTTTTTTTTAATATTGTATTTTTGAGAGTTTAACCTCTACGCAATGAAACAAAGCCATGCCCATGGGGCAACCCAAGACGGGTGGTTCATGGTGGAGAGGTCTGACAGAATGTGCTCCACTGGAGAAGGGAATGGCAAACCACTTCAGTATTCTTACCTTGAGAATCCCATGAACAGTATGAAA
>SJYA01013800.1:0-10261 GCA_006410615.1 Neotragus moschatus
GAACTGAACTGAACTGAATTACTTTACAATATTGTAGTGGCTTTCGCTATACATTGACACGAATCAGCCATGGGTGTACATGTGTTCCAAATTCTGAACCCCATTCCCGCCTCCCTCCCCGTCGCACCCCCCGGGGTCATCCTGGGGCACCAGCCCTGAGCGCCCTGTCTCCTGCGTCGGACCTGGACGGCTGATCCGCGTTGCATATGGTAATGCGCACGTTTCCGTGCTGCTCTCTCAAATCACCCCCCTCGCCTTCTCCCCCAGAGTCCGACAGTCTGCTCTTTACGTCTGCGTCTCTTTTGCCGCTGTGACTCACTCTTATAGCATCAAACGCTCAACAGTCGCTGATACTGTTTTGACTATTTACTTACTAATTCGTTCTTTTCCCTAACATGTAGCTCTCTGAGATCAGAAACGGGGTCAGTCTTGCCCCTAAAGCTGAATGACTGACTGAGTATAGTATGTATTCCCCAGCTTCCCGTGTGAAGGGACGGTCATGGGAGGAGGGTTCATATGGAGAGCTTATGTACTGGTTCTGGGTTTTATTTTTCATTAATGATGGAGTTTTCAAAAAGAGGGGCAAGTGCAGCTGAAGGGGTTTAGGCTGGATATCAGAAGTTTCCTGAGGTGGGGAATTAGACTGCACTACAGAGGGGGGCTGTGTGTATNTAGTATGTATTCCCCAGCTTCCCGTGTGAAGGGACGGTCATGGGAGGAGGGTTCATATGGAGAGCTTATGTACTGGTTCTGGGTTTTATTTTTCATTAATGATGGAGTTTTCAAAAAGAGGGGCAAGTGCAGCTGAAGGGGTTTAGGCTGGATATCAGAAGTTTCCTGAGGTGGGGAATTAGACTGCACTACAGAGGGGGGCTGTGTGTACGCCCGTCAAGGTTTTTTTTTAATGTCGGCACTGTCCTCAGGGACATTTATAACAAGACCCCAGCACTCGGTTCTTATCTGCAGTCTCTCTCTAGAGCCATGGGTCTCAACTGGGAGCTTTTTGCCTCCTGGGAGCCATTTCTGAATGTCACGCCCTGGAAGAGAGGGAGGACCACTGCCATCCAGGGGCTGGAGGCCGGGGCCGCGACTCAGCGTCTTGTGCCGTCTTGCGCCGTGTGGGACGCCCCGGGGAACTGCCCTGCCCACGATGGTCCCCCGGGCCAAGACTGCGAAAGCGGCCGCTCCTGATGGCCCCGCTCGCTGTCTTCAAGCCCTCCCCACGCTGCCTGTGCAACCCAACTCTGCTCAAGGATTCCCCAAAGAACTGGACAAATCAGGACAAGGAGCTGACCCAGAAAAAATGTTTCACCTTTGGGGGTGCCGTTCAAGGCGTGTGTCAGCCAAAAAGCGGTCAGTGGGAATCCTGTGATGACTGACGTTCACACTCGGGTGCCGAATAACTACTTATACGCCCTCTGCATGATGCTGGCTAAGCGCCTGGTAAACTTTTTCTTGAAGACCAGATAGTAAACATTTCAGAATTCACACATCTCAGGGTCTCTGTGTCAGGTCCTCAGCCTTGACATCGGAGGGCTGAGGCAGCACGGGTAACTATCGTGAACAGGTGTGGCGGCATCCCTGATGCTTTATCTACACAGATAGGCGATGGGCAGGGTTTGGTCCGGTCCCCAGACCCGACATCCTAATTGCTGAGGCCACAGAGGTTGAAAGAGCAAAGGCTGGGCTCTCAGGGAACTCAGAGTCCAGGGGAAATGGACAGGTGAATCAAACCCCACTACTGTGGGAAGAAATGACCTGACGAGCAGATTTTTCTGGATATTTGTATTAGGTCCAGTTCCCCGATGTTGTCGACGAAGCCTGTGTTCTTTCCATATCTGAAGGCTGTGCTCCCCGCCACCTCACTGCTGAGACTTCCGGCAAACGTCCAGAGCACCAGCAGGGCTCGGGGGCGGGGCCACCAAGTCTTCACTCTCCCCTCTCCCTGAGCCTTTGCAGCTGACGAGGCAGTGGCGGTCACTAGACGGCCTTCTGCCCCTCCTGTCTCCACCCACGCGCCTTTCACATGAGCACCGGGCTAACCCTCCTACACTGCAGGTTGCAAATTCCTCAGTGCAGACACTGCTTGAACCCTCCCCTGGCTTCAGTGCCCTTGTGGCAGTTGTTGGACTCACAATGTGTGTACACACACATGCACACATGCGTATTGTTTAGCTTTTATTGCAAAATGTCAATATAGAAAGTGCAAATAAATATCATCTTACTTCTATTTAATCCAGACTTTTGCTTATGTCTCCTAATGCAGTGATGCCTGAGTGTGTGTGTGTGTGTACATATTTGTACACAGGGCTTTCCAAGTGGCACAGTGGTAAAGAAACTGACTGCAATACAGGAGACGTGGGTTCGATCCCTGGGTTGGGAAGCTCCCCTGGAGAAGGAAGTGGCAGCCACTCCAGCATTCTTGTCTGGAGAATCCCACGGACAGAGGAGCCAGGCAGGCTACAGTCCACGAGGTCACAAAGAGTCAGACATGACTGAGCAACTGAGCATATGAGTGCATACATGTCCACATATAGAATATATACACACACATATAACATGTACACACACGCATATGTATCATGTTATTTTCCTATGACTTGCTTTCTCTTTGCTTATTGTTTGCATTCAAAGAGTCAGACACGACTGAGCGACTGAACTGAACTGAACTGAAATGATGGAGTTAAGACGTTATATGGATTTGGGGGGAACTGTAGAAGCAGCTAGAGATAGGTAGATTATCTGGAAAACAGTTGTAGGGTAATAAAGGTGGCATTATCCAGGAGGCATGTGTGGAGAAAGCTGTGCATGTGTGGGGTCCATGGGGGAGGGTGTGGGTGGGGATCAGAAGGGGCCGAAACTGTGGAAGGGGCTGTGGGGTCCTGCGCCAGGGTGGAGGGCACACCTGTCTGAACTGTAGCGCTTGCGTCTCTAGAATCAACAATATCGACAATTTATCATCCCACACAGGCACTTCTCAAGCTGAGCACTGGACTAAGATGAAGCTTAGACAATAGCCAACCCAGCGTTTTGCTGATTTTAATGTGTGTATTGTGTAAGTGATCAACAGAAGCCTTAAGGGCTTTTGGTGATGGGGTGTGTTAAAGACAGAAGAAAAACAAGAAGAGAGACAGGCAAGATATTTTCTTCCCTAGGTGTTGTCTCCTTAATTTGCATAAATGACAGTAGTGAACGTCTTGATTCGAGCCACCTTCGTGAAGCTGGTAGTTGGAAATCAGCCACCATATGCAGTAATAACCCCTGCTTTTATAGACGACAGGCCCTGCCCCCGCCCCGCAACCCTGGCTCAGTCAGTGCTCTCAGATCCTGGGGGCGCTGTGCGATCACGGCACAGACAGCAGCAGAGGCACAGAGAGGAGCCATTTCTTGCATCAGGTCAGCAGCGGAAGGGGCGGACCCAGGGCTTCCCACAGACCAGCCCCACCGGGAGCCGGGTGGCCACGTCTTCAGTAAGGTAGGGCAGAAAGGTGCCTGTGGGAACACGGGCTCCTGAGCCCTGGGGTACAGTCCACTGCCAGCAGACACTGAGCTTAGTCCTGCTTTTCCTTTCAAATAAGATTCTTCTTGGATTAGAAAAAAAAGCACAAGAACTTGGCAAAAACTTCAAACCATTCAAACATTAGAAGTGCCCCATCCAACCCTAGTGCTTCTTTCCGGTCAGTGCAGAGATACTCTCCACAAATAAACACAGGTTTCCCTGGCTGCTCGGTGGTAAACAGTCTGCCAGTGCAGGAGACGTGGGTTCCATCCCTGGGCCGGGAAGATCTCCTGGAGAAGGAAATGGCAGCCCACTCCAGTACTCTTGCCTAGAAAGTCCCATGGACGGAGGAGCCTGGTGGGCTGCAGTCCATGGGGTGGCTAAGAGTCGGACATGACGGAGCGACTTCACTTTCACTTTTCACTTTCGTGCATTGGAGAAGTTCTTGCCTGGAGGATCCCAGGGACGGGAGAGCCTGGTCCTACAGCCCATGGAGTTGCAAAAAGTCAGGCATGACTTAGTGACTAAACAACAAGATGAAGATAGTATTTATGTTTAAGATAGTGTGTGTTTACTCACACACTAAGTCCTACTTAAGATTTTAAATAAAAATTTTATGTAAAAGGAAAAATCAGGATTACCCCAGTGGCTAATGGCAGGTTCTTTGTTGAATATGATTTATATGTTATTGTTAACACAAAGGTGAATGCTGTAGTCATTTGGTATTTCCATTAAATAATAAATCTTATGATTTTTCACCAACACATAGAGATTTGTTTCATTGTTTTGAAGGACTTTATTGAATCTTCTGGTGTGGAAAACCGAAAAATGCTTGTGCAATTTCAATGGGTGAAAATATCTCACATTTAAATAGGGCTGTATAAATCCATTTACTCTCCTAGCGACCATATGCAACAGATATTTTAATAGTTTAATTTTTCAGCAGAGGAGACTGAGGCACAGGGAAGTAAAGCAGCTTGCCTAAGATGACACAGCTTATACCCAGTAGAGCTAAGATTCAAGCTAGCAGGTCTGGCACCAGAGTCTGTGGTTTGAGCCACTACCCTCCATGTGGCGGCAACATCATTATGAACACACCTTCCTATAATAATACATGCCCAGCCGTGAAATTAGAACTCTTGTTCCTTGAAAGAAAAGCTATGACAAACCTAGAAAGCATTTTCAAAAGCAGAAACATGACTTTGCTGACAAAAGTCTGGGTAGTCACAACAATGGTGTTTCCAGTAGTCATGTACAGATGTGAGAGTTGGACCAGAAAGGAGGCTGAGCACCGAAAAACTGATGCTTTTGTACTGTGGTGCTGGAGAAGACCCTGAGAGTCCCTTGGACTGCAAGGAGACCAAACCAGTCAGCCCTAAAGGAAATCAACTCTGAATATTCATTGGAAGGACTGATGCTGAAACTGAAGCTCCAACACTTTGGTCACCCTATGTCAAGAGCTGACTCGTTAGAAAAGACCCTGATGCGGGGGAAAGATTGAGGGCAGGAGGAGAAGGGGACGACAGAGGATGAGATGGTTAGGTAACATTACTGATGCAAGGGACCTGAATTTGCGCAAACTGCAGGGGGTAGTGAAGGACAGGGGAGCCTGGCCTGTGCAGTCCATGGGGTCGCAGGGAGATGGACCCCTGAGCAACTGAACAACAGCAGCTACTGCTGCTGCTAAGTCGCTTCAGTCGTGTCCGACTCTGTGTGACCCCATAGACGGCAGCCCACCAGGCTCCCCCATCCCTGGGATTATCCAGGCAAGAACACTGGAGTGGGCTGCCATTTCCTTCTCCAATGCATGAAAGTGAAAAGNCAGCTGCTGCTGCTGCTAAGTCGCTTCAGTCGTGTCCGACTCTGTGTGACCCCATAGACGGCAGCCCACCAGGCTCCCCCATCCCTGGGATTCTCCAGGCAAGAACACTGGAGTGGGCTGCCATTTCCTTCTCCAATGCATGAAAGTGAAAAGTGAAAGTCAAGTCGCTCAGTTGTGTCCGACTTTTGGCGACCCCATGGACTGCAGCCCACCAGGCTCCTCTGTCCATGGGATTTTCCAGGCAAGAGGACTGGAGTGGGGTGCCACTGCCTTCTCCGGAACAACACCAGCAAGTAGATGTAAAAGATGAATTTCCAGCCATAAGCTCGCAGGTTGAGGAGAATAAAGGCTTAAACTTTGTCAGCTCTCGCTGAATTCCTCCTTACGGAGGTGAAGCCACTTCTGCTCCCGTCAAGAGCACAGGGGCCCGCTTTTGGAGCGTCAGCTTCCTCATTCTGGCGGGGGGTAAATGGAGTGGACTTCCGCCCTCTCAACCAGTGTGTATCTCCTTTGGACAGAACAGAAGCCCCCTGGGTTCATGAGTGACTCCACGGTCTAGATTTCATCATTCTTTGGTGATGAACAGGCTCCTCCCACAAGCCTCTCTCCTGCGTTACCCCAGTGGAGAAGTCACATTTGCTGGCTGCCTAGCAACCATACCAGCCCCCTCAGAACTACTCAGACAGTGCTTAGCACTTGCAGGACACCTGGGCCTCTTATGACCATGGAGTCACGTTAATCAGCTGATAGGGGAGGCGAGGAGTGCTGTGCAGAGGGGAAGGCTGAGGGCCTCTGCGTGCCTGGGTGCAGAGGGCTAGTGGGTCACCTGGTTGAACAGAACCGAGGCGAGTGAAGATCCCTAAGGTCATCGAATTCCTCCCCCTGCCTCTGGGTGGCCAAACCTACTTGTGCAATTAATACAGAATGTACTGGCTTTTATTGGTAGAGACAAAGTAAAAGATGATTTTAGTTTTAGTTTAGGGGAAGAGAAATATCCTTTATCTCAAGAGTTGCTTGATAGCAGAGGCTTTAAACTGTTGGCAGGAGAGCTACGTTTGGCCTAAAGATAATTTTTTTAGGGGTTATTTTTTACCAGCTGAGCTACCTGGGCATTTGAAAAATCTAGAGTGAACGCCAACACTTTCACATAATAGCTTCTTCTGAAAAACATTGAGGGACTTCCCTGGTAGTTCAGTGGCTAAGACTCTGCATTCCCAATGCAGGGTGCCTGGGTTCGATCCCTGGTCAGAGAACTAGACCCAGTATGCTGCAACTCGGACTGAAGATCCTGCGTGGTACAGCTAAGACCTGGAGCAGTCAAATAAATAAATATATATTTTTAAAAAATTAAAAAAAAAAAAAGATCTGGCAACTGGCAACTCTGGGTTCAAATTTCCACATGGAAATGCCTAGCTCCTACCCGCTTTGGACTGAGCCAGTGCCCAGCAGTTTGCCATGCTCCCCACCTGCCTGGGTCCTCGATACACACGGCTTCAGAGTGCCGGTGCTAGGTTCGTGACATACAGCGTTCAAGTGTGTGTGTCTATGCCTGGTGTAAAGGCGAGGGCTCCATAGAGGACAGTTGCAATAATACTTGACATACCAGCTGAGTTGAGGCACCTGAATTCCAGCTCATAGTAATGTGGTTTCAAAACTGTACCAGTGATCAACACATCACGTTATAAATTCTCACAAATACAGCAGACATATCACTTCTGCTACTCCCACAGTGATTGCTAATTCAGTGTTATTACTATTAGAATAACAGAAGCTCAGCAGCTCCAAACTTCTTCAGGAGGTCACAACTCGCAAGCCCAGAAAGGGCTAAATTTTGTTAAGCTGACTGAATTCAAATGAGACGCTTCTCCAGTTACTTTGCTTTTCTGTTGAGACTGTCTTTAAAATCCTAGATCTGATTTGGTGGGATTTAGAGAAATGGCTCCGTTGGCTTTGCTTTTTCTTTCTTTTTTAAAAATATTTCATTTATTATTTATTCATTGGCTGCACTGGGTCTCCCTTGCTGCACGAGGCGCACTCTGGTTGAGGAGAGCCGGGGCTCCTCTCTGGCTGCCGTGCGGGCTTCTTGCTGCGGTGGCCTCTCTCGTTTCAGAGCACAGCTCCAGGCGCGTGGGCCCCGCAGTTGTGACACCTGAGCTCTAGAGTGTTCAGTAGCCGTGCTGCAGGGGCAGAATTGCTCCGTGGCACCTTCCCGGACTAGGGATTGAACCAGTGTCCCCTGCGTTGTACAGCAGACTCTTGCCTACTGGGCCACCAGGGAAGCCTACTTTGCTTTGTCTTGCCTCAAGGACTTCCGTGTGGATTCTGCTCAGGGCCTAGAGAGTGGAAGTTTCATGGACAAGCATTCTAGGATTTCAAGGCAGAGTGAAACTGAGGAAGGATCTATGGCCTGCTCAGAGTTAGCAAGGGCGGGTTTAGCGCTTTCTGGAGTCAGCCTTAACCAGCGATGTGCGGGCTGATTCTCAGAAGGAACCTTCAAATTTGGCCATGAAGACAGGCATTCTTCAGGCTCTTTTCAAACGGGTCTCTCAAGCCCTCCTCTCTTCCTTAGCAAGACCCAGTGCTAAGTGACATTCCCTGAGCTATCAAAGGTTCTTTTTCTCAGTAAATAAAGAGCTTCCATCCTCTTGAAAGAATTCCGTCTTTCCCATGAAAGAATTCCTAAACAGCTCTGTTAACAGGCTTCCCAGCTGGCTCCAGTGGTAAAGAGCCCGCCTGACAATGCAAGGCAGGAGACCCAGGTTCAGCCCCTGGGCTGAGGAGTTCCCTGGAGGACGGCATGGCAACCCACTCCAGTACTCTTGCTAGAGAACCCCTTGGGCCGAGGAGCCTGGTGGGCTACAGTCCATGGGGACAGAGTCAGACCTGAGTGACGTGACTTAGCACAGAGGCACACGAAGCATCTTATCATGCACACGCTGTATAAACAAGGTGTCATATCCCAACATTTCAAGTCAAATATTAATACCACCCTAAAAACAAGGCCTGCGCTGTTATTTTTTTCTCAGTGTTTACACTGATTAGAAAGTTGGTTCTGTATTTGATTAAGTTCTGCAGAAACTGGACTTGTGATGAATCATTAAACAGAGACACTTTTTTTTTTTGGTGCAGCAATAAAGCCTCCAATGATTAATTAAGGGCACAATGCCAAAACAAGTGTCTTTGTTTAAAACGCAGTGGGCAAGACAGACTTGGGAAAGTTGATGTCTTAAGTAGACGCCACAACATGTTTTTAATTATGTTCAGGAAGGCAAACAAGAACAGGAATCGCCAACTGTTTAGAAAGATAATTTTTTTTGAAGAAAGATTAGAATTATTAAAAAAACAAACAGCATTATTGATTTAACACGAATGCCGTTTGTTGGGCCTTTTGTAATTTCCTTATTAGTGCCATCATTCTAGAGTTCATCTCCCCCCCTTGTATTATAGCATTTGGCATCCATTCAGCTCTCAGCAATATGATACAGTAAACACGCAGCGACCGCTCATATTAAAGTGTTTTATTTGTCCTAACTGTACAGATGATCACACGGGGCAAGGCCTAAATTATCCCAGTTGTTGCCCAAGCTAATCGGAAGAGTGGGAACCGGGGCCCATCTCTGAGACGAGCCGGCAGGCCGAGGGTGCAGGGTGAAGCGGTCAGTCGAAAAAGAGGCACCAGCAGAAAAGTTCACGGAATGTCAGCTTTCCGTCACACTGTCTTGAGAACAGCTCGCCGCTCGGCTGAAACAGACATCAGCTGGCCTGGACGATGCCCAGTAGATGTGATCGGAAGCGGTTTACCTCTGGGTTGTACCAGGCGGCCAGATTCCATTCGGATCAGAGCATGCTGTCTCGCTATTAGAGGCAATGGCAGGTCGGGCTCTGGACAAGGCGAGGTCTTAGTTGCAAGATGCTGAAGACAGAACTGGAGCCGAGCAGTTGGGGCCTCCTCCTTCTCCCCAAACTCGCGGAAGTGGCCTCAACTCCTTTGGCGATGGATGGAAATATCGCAGAGTGGGGGCTCTGGGCAGCGTTTCAAGAAGCCATTCAGACACATCGCTCACGGCAGTCTTCCTTGCTGTCCGCTCCGCTAGGCTTTGAGAAATGGTTAGTTATTCGTTTTGCTGGTAAGTAATGGCTTTATCTTATCATAAGCATGAGCGATACTGGAGATGGGGTTGAGAACCGCACAAAGCTGCTCTGTCTTTCGAACATTCCTTGGTTTCTTCCCTCCACCAATGTGGTTTAGTGTCTGCTGGGCGCTGGCTGTGGGGCTCAGTGCTGGAGATCCCGGGTAAGCGAGCAGCCCCGTCTCAGAGGCTCCTGCTCCAGCCCCGGGACGGCCGGGAACTGGGTTCGGTGAAAGGAGCTACTCTAGGCCCTGGCGGCCCAGGGACAGGGGCAGGGCCAGGCTGCCACCTACCCCTGGAGGGTGCTGACTCCCTGAGACGGATGCAAGGACCCAGAGAGCCTGATGTTCCTCACCAAACATCAGGGCAGCAACCCAGGGCCCCTAGGCAAATCCATGATGCTCCTTGGTTCTGTGAGGCGTGAAAGTTGAGAACGGTTTTCACCTTTTAAACTGGCTTCCCAGGTGGCACAGTTGGTAAAGAATCCACCTGCCAAAGCAGGAGACACAAAAGATGCGGGTTTGATCCCTGGTTGGGAAGATTCCCCTGGAGTAGGAAATGACACCCCAGTCCAGTATTCTTCCTTGGGAAATCCCATGGACAGAGGAGCCTGGTGGGCTACAGTTTATGGGGTTGCAAAGAGTTGGACAAAGAGTTGGCTGAACATGCACGCGCACACACACACCACTGGTAAAAATGAAATCAAAACTGTAGCAATATGTTGTGACGTGCAAGAATCAGTAAGACTCAAATCTCAGTGCCTAGAAATGAAGTGGTGTTGGAACACGGCCATGCCCAGCCTCACGCATG
>SJYA01013801.1:0-11075 GCA_006410615.1 Neotragus moschatus
TTAATTAAACTGGGCCTTTCCAGAATTCTCCTCTCTATATGAAGCCACATTCAGAAAGTAGCACAAGGGGGGAAAAAAAAAAAATGAGTGCCCCTTGGAATGTAGAAGTGAAACCACAGTTATTATTTTCCACATGTTGGTTTTAGGTGACAAAAACCACTGCAACATTTATATGTTGTTGCCAATATGCTAACTTAATTGCTAGCATGGGACAAAACCAGCGCCTTTATTTTGTGCTAAAATTGCAGCTGCTCTACCTCCTGCTGGATTTCTTGATTTTTTTCAAATCTTAGACCGGGTAAGCTTCCAGCCTTGTAACAAAGGACGTCAGATTCCTCTGCAGGTCACCCATGTTGTTGAGGTTGGAGGCAGTGACAGATGTAGGTTCCCATTTGTTCTCATGGACTCCAGTTTTCGCTACAGGATTTGGCTTGCAATTTTACTTCCACCTTTTTCCCTAACTACTGGCCTTGCTGACCTTCACCGACGTTAGTTCTCACTGCCAGACATGGAGGCAACTGTCTTCCTCACACTTCNTGACAGATGTAGGTTCCCATTTGTTCTCATGGACTCCAGTTTTCGCTACAGGATTTGGCTTGCAATTTTACTTCCACCTTTTTCCCTAACTACTGGCCTTGCTGACCTTCACCGACGTTAGTTCTCACTGCCAGACATGGAGGCAACTGTCTTCCTCACACTTCATTTCCACTTCCCACAATTACCTATGACTTAATCCTGAAACTGTGTCCTTTTTTTCACATTACTAATAGCAGGGCTCCTTCCCTGAAAGCACCCAAATGAGTAAAAACAGAGAATGATAACTTAATTATCAGATTTATGATACAGAATAATATGTATTATCATGGGAAGGAAAGAGTAACTAGGAAATGAATACCGCTTTCACAGAAGTGACTTTTACCTGGGTCACTGCATTAACAAATATATTTTCACAAGACAGAAAAGACAATACTGCCACTCTAGGTAGAGCAAAGAGTATTGCATACCTGACTTGGAAGTAGCTCACTTTGGAAAACATCACTCTATGGACAGCAGTTGGTGATTCCTTAAATCACATGCTTTGGTTGTCATTAGGCTTTCTCTACTTACCTTGTTCATGACCTTCCCATCTGGTTAGGAAAACTGGATTCATGACACCTTAGTCACAGCCCCTCCTCCTGAGTTTTTTTTTTTTTTTTTTTTCCAGAAATCTCTAAGGAAGGCTGCTATTTATTTTCAGCCATGACAAGGTCAGGATGGAGAGTCTTAACAACTTCCTCGTAACCCCTGAGCTGGCTCTCCATGGCTCCACTTCATTCCCAGAACCTCAGGCACACCCATGAACAAATGTGTGTATCTTTAAAAAGCATTTTCTCAAAGGGAACATCAGTCATTTCTCAAGCCAAATATAGATCCTTGCTGTTACGGGAAGATTTATATAAGAAAATGCAATCCCTGAGCTAGACTCTGTTATGTTACAACTAAGCTCTTAGAAACTGAGCACCAAATACAATTTCCATGAGCCTCAATTTCCCTAAGTATAAAATAGAGTCGTTCCTCAATATCCAACTGTTTCTAGGACCCCTGAAGATACTCACATCTTTGGATGCTCAAGTCTCTTACATAAAACAGCATAGTAGAGTTGGCACTCCCTGTCTGTGGGTCACTCATCTGTGGATATGGAGGGTCAACTGTAAACAATGTCATCTTTAAGCTGCAGGACTGGAGTTGCCTTTGGTGGTGTTACTTGAATGATGAATACAATGTATCATTTTGTTCAATGCCAGCATTTGTTTCAATCTATTTTAGTGTTATAGAGAAGGAAATGGCAACCCACTCCAATATGCTTATCTGGGAAATCCCATGGACAGAGGAGCCTGGTGGGCTATAGTCCATGGAGTCCCAAGAGTTGGACATGACTTAGTGATTAAGTACACACAAGAAGAGCTTTCCCATACACCTACTGGGACTAAATCACCACCACAGTTTAGTGTTAGAGAATAAGGAGATTTGACAGTTAGCATTCTTTATTTTCTTGCAGGGGTTGATGAAGACTAGAAATAAGGTATGTACTGTACCTCAAGTAGTGTCTGGTATATTACAGGTGCTCTTTACTAAGGATTTAATAGGGTACAATTAAGGTTGGATTATGTTAAGATAGTAGAAGGTGTAAATCCTGGAGACTCAGGGATAGTTGTCCGGCCTTAGGTAGCCACTCCTCTTTGATAGATCATTGGGAGATTATAAAGGCAAATAAAAGTCAGGACTGTTACTGTTTAGTCGCTAATTCGTGTATGGTTTTTTGCAACCCCATGGCTTGTAGCCTACTAGGCACCTCTGTCTATGGAATTTCCCAGGGAAAAATATTTGAGTGGGTTACCATTTCCTTCTTCAGAGGATCTTCCCAATCCAGGGATTGAACTTGGGTCTCCTGCATTGCAGACAGATTCTTTACTCACTGAGCCACAGGGAAGCCCTAGTCTTTTCAAGTCAAAAAAAAAAAAAACCAAAAAAACAACAACAAAAAAACTAGTCTTTTCTAGTTTAAAACTACAGGGTTTTTTCCTCCCTGAAACTCAAGTCTATGTCTTAAAACTCACCATTAAAATTGTGGTAAAAAGTTCTGCTGAGCAGTTGTTCAGTCGCTAAGTCATGTCTGACATTTTGAGACCTCATGGGCTGCAGCACACCAAGCTTCCCTGTCCTCCACCATCTCCTGGAGTTTGCTGAGCAGAGAAAGGAAGAAATGAATCCAGAGAGGGAGGCAGCCTGAGAAAGTGTATCTGTAGCAGTGTTCAGATCCGGACTTGTCTGTGCCTTCCCATTTTACAAATAGCAACCTGCATGCAGTATTTACCTTCAAGAACACAGATGTCTATAAAGCAAGAAATACTTAATATGTCTAGAAACCTTATATTATTACTTCTCTGCCCACAGGGAAACAAAATTTCAAGGAAATACCATACTTACATGTTTTCTAACTTATATCTACCTTAAAGCTATACCCTTTGAAATATCAGATTCTGAATCAGAGATTTTAATTTTAAGAAACTTCCACCCACCAGCTCCAGATGAATAGTAGAATTTAAGCATTTATCCATAACTTATCAATAATAATCTCATAAGCAGTTTTATCTGCTCCTTTTTGTGTGTGAAATAGACTAAGGCACTTTGCTGTTAATCTAATTTCTGACAGCTGTGTGACCTTGAACATTGCTTCTTTCTGATACACAGTTTTCACATCCTTAATAGAGGAGGTGGACCAGATGATTGGTTAAGTCCTTCTCAGCTCCAACATCATAGTAGATAGTCTCGTTATCTATGTGTTTTTAAACTACTTAAGGAAAAATTTAAAGGGCAAAGTTTTATTCTTCAGGAAATGATTTCCCACTTTTTAGTTTAAAAAAAATCTCTGCTGCATGAATTTAACAGACATAAAATCTTGGTGATTTTGCTAAAGCTAAAAATAGAGTCTCTGACAAAAAAAGGAGAGTCACGTTGTTTATAAATAGGAAGCCTTCAACTCCGGGACTTGTTCGGTCAAAAAGAACAGCTTAAACTGAGAGGCAGAATCAAAATAAACCTACTTAACTGGTTTGGCAGGAGTCCAGTGCAAGATTGAGAGCTCTTGAGTCAGCTAAAAGAATGGTACAGAGATAAAGAATTAAGAATTACCTAACGTGCTGTGAGCAGGGTGATGTGTCTGCTTAAATAATGACCCATTTCATAGGAGCAGAGAGTGAAGCTTAGAGGAGATCTCTGTCTGGCCCACAAGTCACAGACAGAGGGGGAGACTGGCATCAGAATCTGTCAATATTTGTTCAGTTTCTTTCCTTCTCCCCTGCTTCTTACAGTCATTCTGAGGCAATCACAAAGCTTTCTGTTTATGCAAACACTTTCTTTTACTCAATTGATAGTAATCATAAATGTGGGACTGAGATTTGAGAAGCCATAAGTGCAGAAGGAGGCTTGGAGAGAGGCACCGCATTGATCAATGAATCAATTAATAAAAGAATGTGTTCAGCAGAGACTGTACACAGGATACTCTGAAACGGACTTAGGAGAAACACAGAACTTGGTTTGAAAATACCTGCACTCCTGTAAGTAAGACAAAATCATAGTTAATTAAATGTCAGAACTGAACAGTGACCAGAGAAATAGATAACATTCATTTCTTAAACATTTATCAAACATACTGGTATTTATTTCTGGGGAGTGGTATTTCATGAGTTTGTTTGTTTGTTGCTTTTTTTAAATTTGTAAGGCAATAATGAAATGCAAATTTTCCAAGGATCAATTTATTCAAACTTCAGGACATAAAGGCATGACCCATTTATTTATTGTGAATTATTTGGTAGTATTTTTTATCCTACTTTGTTTTCTTAGAGCAATTTTAAGTTTACAGAATAATGATAGGAAGTACAAAGATTTCTCATATACCTCCTTATGACTACCACTCCCCAAATTTTCCTAATAATGTATAATGTTTTGCAATGGTGTGGCCATTTGTTACAACTGGTGAGCCAATACTGAAGTGTTATTATTAGCTGAAGTCCATTGTTGACATTAGGGTTCACTCCTTGTGTTATACATTCTATAGGTTTTGATAAATACATACTGGTATATATTTACCACTATACTAGCATATCGGAGAAGGCAATGGCACCCCACTCCAGTACTCTTGCCTGGAAAATCCCATGGATGGAGGAGCTTGGTAGGCTGCAGTCCATGGATCGCTAAGAATCGGACATGACTGAGTAACTTCACTTTCACTTTTCACTTTCATGCATTGGAGAAGGAAATGGCAACCCACTCCAGTGCTGCTGCCTGGAGAATCCCAGGGACGGCGGAGCCTGGTGGGCTGCCGTCGATGGGGTTGCACAGAGTCAGACACGACTGAAGTGACTTAGGAGTAGTATACTAGCATATAAGATAGTTTCACTGCCATAAAAAGCCCCTGTGTTCCACCTATTTATCCACCTTACCTTCTCCCCACACCAGACCCTACTGACCACTTTTTATTGTCACTTTAATTTTGCCTTTTCCAAAACTTCATATAATTATAATCACACAGTATGCAGCCTTTGTCAGATCCACTTCTTTCACTTAGCAACAGGCCCTTGTTTCCTTTGGGTCTTTTTATGGCTTGATAGCTTATTGCTTTTTATTTCTGAATAATATCCCATGGTCTGGATGTACCACAGTTTATCTATTTACCTGTTGAACCACATCTTAGATGCATCCGAGTTTTGACAGTTATGAACTAAGCTGCTGCAAGCATTTGTATGCAGGCTTTTGTGTGGACACAAAACTTCAGTTCATTTGGGTAAGAACAGTTACAGAACTGTTTAGTAAGACTGTATTTAGTTTTTTAAAAAAACTCTAAACTGTCTTCCAAAGTGGCTGTACCATTTTGTATTCTTGTTGCTGTTTAATTGTTAATTCATGCTTGACTCTTTGTGACCCCATCGACTGTAGCCCGCCAGGTCCCTCTACCCATGAAATTTCCCATGCAAGAATACTGGAGTGCATTGCCATTTCCTTCTCCAGAGGATCTTCCTGACCCAGGAACAGAACCCGTGTCTCTTGCATCAGCAGGTGGATTCTTTACCACTGAGCCATCAGGGAAGCCTGTTTTGTATTCTTACCAAGAGTACATGAAAGCTCCTTTTACACTAGATTCTTGCCAGCATTTTATGCTGCCAATGTTTTGGATTTTAGCCCTTCTGATGGATGTGTAGTGCTATGTTATTGTTTTAATTTGCAACTTCCTGAAGACATTTGATGTTGAACATATTTTCATGTGCTTTTTTCCATCTGTATATCTTTTTTAGTGAGGCTTCCAGATCTTTTCCCTATTTTAATGGGTTGTCTGTTTTCTTATTGTTGAATTTTAAGAGTTCTTTGTATAGTATGGATGTAGTCCTTTATAAAATATGTTTCAAAGATGCTTCCTCAATTTGTAGACCACCTTTCCATTCTCTTAAAAGTATCTTTGATAGAATTAGATGATCTACAAACTGATGAAGCATCTTTGAAACACATATTTTATAAAGGACTGGAGACCCAACCAGTCCATCCTAAAGGAGATCAGACCTGGGTGTTCATTGGAAGGGCTGATGTTGAGGGTGAAGCTCCAATACTTTGGCCACCTGAAGTGAAGAGCTGACTGATTTGAAAAGACCCTGATGCTGGGAAACATTGAAGGCAGGAAGAGAAGGGGACAACAGAGGATGAAGTGGTTGGTTGGCATCACCAACTCAATGGACATGAGTTTGAGTGAACTCTGGGAGTTGGTGATGGACAGGGAGTCCTGGCATGCTACAGTTCATGGGGTTGCAAAGAATCAGACAACACTGAGTGACTGAAGTAACTAACTAAGTTTAATTAAATCTCTGGCTCATGGTTTTGATATTGTAGCTAAAATATCTCCAAACCCAAGTTTCTCTGCATATTTCCTATGCTATCTTCTAGGTGCTCTATAATTTTGCTTTCTATATTTTTGTGTATGACCCATTTTGAATTGTTTGTATTTAGATTCATTGCTTGGTGTCAGTTCAGTTCAGTCATTCAGTCATGTCCAACTTTTTGTGACTCCATGGACTGAAGCCACCAGGATTCCCTGTCCATCACCAACTCCCAGAGTTTGTTCAAACTCATGTCCATTAAGCCAGTGATGCCATCCAATCATCTCATCCTCTATCATCCCCTTCTCCTCCTGACTTCCAACTTTCCCAGCCTCAGAGTCTTTTCCAGTAAATCAGTTCTGCATTAGGTGGCCAAAGTATTGGATGTATATATTTAAAGTACTGCTTGGTATATAGAGGCCCAATTGTTCTGGTGCCATGTGTTGTAAAGACCATCCTTTCTCCATTAAATAGCCTGTGCTCCTGTGTCAGTGAACAGTTGACTATACTTGTCTGGGTCTGTTTGGGGCTTTTTATTTTGTTCCATTGATTTTTTCATCTAGTCTTTTGCCAGTGTCACATTGCCTTGATCACTATAGCTTTATGGGGAGTCTTGAAATTGGGTGAGGTCAGTGTTACAGCTTTGTCTTCTCCTTCAATGTTGTGCTGGCTATTCTGGGTCTTTTGTTTCTCTACATAGACTTAAAAATCAGCTTATTGATATCTACAAGGTAACTTGCTGTTTTTTTTTTTTTAATTGAGATTATGTTGAATTTATAGATCAAGTTGGGGAAAATGAACATTTTGAAAATATTGAGTCTTCTAATCCATATATATGGACTATCTCTCCATATAGTTAGATCTTTCTTGACATAATTTATTTCTCAGATCTAAAGATGAATGTTGCATCTATTGATTGCATTTTAAATTTACAGAACACAAATACACATACACGATCCTTTTGGTAATTATTAAAAAGCAAAAGTAAATACACAACAAGATATAAGTTCTAATTAAAAAGCCATAGAGTATAATGGACATACTATAGAGTATAATATATTATATATATAGTAATAATTAGATATAATAATAATGAGTCAGACCAAATTCTTTGGGGAGCTGGTGGAAGTAACACTAGCTTCTGCAAGATGAAGTTGTATGAGAATTTGATTAACTAGAAAATTATCAGAGGACTTTTATAGACCAAGTGTGTGTGTGTGAGTGTGTCCAGGATGAAATTCTATTCAAAGGCATTCTGGAGAAATGAGATATTGGGGTTGGTTATAGAAGAGAGATATCACTTTTGTTGAAGGAGTTTCTTTAATCTAAAGGAAGGAAAGTCTCCAGCAATGGAAACACCAGGTAACTGGTGAGGCAGAGTTAATGAAGTGTCAGATTTGCACAAGGACTGGTAAGGTGAGTTTGCTGTTGTGAAGGAAGGCAATCATTAGCAAGGCAAAAAAAAAAAAAGTATGAGAGGATACCTTCTGCTTTTGGAAGCAATAGGTCTATTCTTGACCTATGTTTGCATTGTTCTCCCTCCATAAATATCTCACAAGGCTCACCCTCGGATAATTCACTATGCTACTCATTCATCCAATCACTCTGACTGATATTATACTTTGTCTAGATGCTGGAGCATACAGATGTGAACAAGTCTCTGAAAGTGTCTCCATAAAGTATTCACACACTATATATTGCTCCCTTTGTCAACCNATTGTTGTCCCTCCGTAAATATCTCACAAGGCTCACCCTCGGATAATTCACTATGCTACTCATTCATCCAATCACTCTGACTGATATTATACTTTGTCTAGATGCTGGAGCATACAGATGTGAACAAGTCTCTGAAAGTGTCTCCATAAAGTATTCACACACTATATATTGCTCCCTTTGTCAACCATCTGCCTCAAATTGCCTGACTCCACACTGTAGGTCTCTTTAAATGCTTTGGCCTTATTATTCATTTCAATATGCAATTCATATTTCATTTTTTGTTGTTGATCTATACCCCATCCTTGCTTTTTATAAAAAAAAAAAAAGTCTGCTTTTCCTTTTAAAAAAAATATTTATTTAGTTGCTTCAGGTCTTAGTTGCAGCATGTGGAATCTGGGATTGAACCTATGTCTCTTGCATTGGAAGGTATATCCTCAACCACTGGACTGCCAGGAAAGTCCTCACAACTCAGCTGTTGTTTTAAATATTTTGATTGAAGAACATATGAAACATGATCTTCCATCCTTCACACCATCAAATGCTAAGTACTGAGGTTCCATTCCTCATGCCTTAGTGGGAAATTTGGGTCAGGATATTTCATTCGTATTGTACAAATGTACAAAATTGAAGGATTTTCCGCCGATATAGAAGGCTAAAAATACATCCATTTCAGGAGGGGATGGGATAACGTGTCATGGGAGGAATGGAGCTATTCTGCAAATCAGTTGCCTAAAGGAAAGAAGTGTTTCTCCGATTGGAAATGGAAACTGTTGGAAAAGCCTAGGCAGGATCTAGGGCAGATGCTTTACAACCCTGGCTATCACTTAGAAGGAAAGTTAGTAATACGGTCAAAGAAAGAGCCAGAAATTTTACATACAGTATCTCCTTGAATTTCTCAAATTGCATGAAACGATTGTTATTTTTCACTGAGGTTCAGGAACATCAAGTCATTTCCCTCGGGTTACATGGTTCTTAGGATTGAAACGCAGGTCTCTCTTCTATGGTTGCAAGCTTTCAGTCTTTCCTTCTCACATTGCTTTCTGAATGTGGTTGGGCATCCAGCACTGAGCTTCCAGTTGAGCTTGAAAAGCAACACATTGCACTAGGTTTGACTGGTGCCCTGTGCTCCTCCACTTGGCAGCCACCTTTCCAGTACTTTCCAGAAGTCTCCTGCTGCAACATTTAGGCCTCTCTACCTATGGGGCTTTTATACCTTCACCTTCAGAGTACTGAGAGCTAAGGCCCTGGTGGTGCCCCTCCACCACTGACCAATGGGAACTGAAGGACAAGAAGACTGCCTGCTCATCCCCTAGGCAGGATGACACAGCAGCACACTCCATACTGTACCCTAGGGTCCTGTGGCAAAGCTGAACGCAGGCTGTCTACAGTGGGGAGGTGTGTCTCAAGTCCCATGGGAAGAAAACACACCTCTTTGCCCAAAGAGATCCATTTCCTTCCCTGCCTGCTCTACTCACCTGTCCTCTCTTCTCCTGGTGCTTTCTGGGGTCACCTCTCAATTTCCCAAATAAACTCTTCCACTCAGAGTCTCCTCTCTGGAACCACTTCTGGGTGAACTCAGTGTAAAACCCATAAAGCATTAGAAGCACTAGGACCCCAGTGCTGGACCCTCCCCACTGTGGACAACCTGGGTTCAGCTTTGCCATGGGACCCTAGAAATAAATTCATGAGAAGAGAGATTGCAAAAGGTCTTTGAAGATACAGGTATGTCTGTCCTTAAGGGTGAATCACCCATGGTATCTCATGTTACGATTTTTCATTGCTTTTCTCTGGAGTTAATATACTGTTGACAACATTAAATCTTGCCTCAATTCTATCAAAGGAAATAAAACCTAAAAAAATGAAAATACTTGAAGATTTTCCTAAGATCAGAAATAAAAGAGTTAAAGGCTAATGTTGTCCTCAGTAGCCTCCAGGCTATGACCCTGTGTCAGACTGAACTGACAGAATNATATACTGTTGACAACATTAAATCTTGCCTCAATTCTATCAAAGGAAATAAAACCTAAAAAAATGAAAATACTTGAAGATTTTCCTAAGATCAGAAATAAAAGAGTTAAAGGCTAATGTTGTCCTCAGTAGCCTCCAGGCTATGACCCTGTGTCAGACTGAACTGACAGAATAGGTCTTGTGTGAAAGGACCCAGGTGACGGGAACTCCAGGAAGACTGGACTCGCCACTGTCCTCCTACCTGCTCTTGTTCAAAGCTGAGAGCATCTGGAAGAGATCTAAGAATGGGATTCTCAACATATCTTTATCCGTGATGTTGTCATGAGAAACCACCATTCCTCCACCAGAATGTGGCCTCTAGCTTCTGTGGTCTGTAGTTATACACTTTCTATAGTTATTTTATTTGTGAGTCTTCTCAGGGGAATGGTGACTGGAACGTGGGAGGCAGCTAGGGGGTGGGAAGTGCTATCAGACATGATATTAAAATCAGCTATCATCTTAACCTGGATAAGTAGTGATACATAGAAGTCCAGGTTGTCAGAAGGCCTGAAAATTTGTCCATAAGTAAGAAAGCCTTTGCGTTTGGGTTGAGGTTAAGGAAGACACTGAACACTTGGAAAGCAAGCTAGTAGTGACTTGAAAAGAAAGGCCTGAACCTACTCCTAAGAAGGGGAAATAATATTAGTACTTACCCCCATATGAGAAGGATAGAAGCATCATAAGTGCCTCCCGTCACAATCAGGATAGATTCAATAATTATGGAGTAAGGAGCTCAAGGGATGAATAGAATCTGTAAGATCGTCAGGAGCAGCACTGAAGTGAGCTGACGTGAGCTGCACAGTGCAGGGGTACCCAGTGTTAATTGTCTCTAATAACTCTCAGCATTATTTCCAGAAGGCAGTGTGATAACAACCTTTGAGCATGGGTACCAAACCTTCTCAGAAAGGAATTTTAATTCAGGCTATGTGTAACCAGAAAACATTTTTT
>SJYA01013802.1:0-10495 GCA_006410615.1 Neotragus moschatus
AAGCGGTGGCACCAAGAAGCGCATTCGTGCCCCTAAAGTCTCATCCGTGGGCCGAGGGGGACATCATTCCACTGTGGGCAGTCGACATCGGTTGTTTAAAAGGAGACTCGTCTTCCCACCCCAGCCACTGACCAGTCTCTGCAGAGAGCAGAGGCCTCTGTCCCCTCCTCGTGACATGGGAATCCTGATGGCTCCACCCTGCAGAGCTGCCCTGGGGGTTAGAGGGGTTTGTGCTGGTCAAGCGCTGGGTACCCTGGCTGGCTTAGTCAGGGAGGGAGGAGACCAGGGCAGCCCCTAGAGCCCCAGGTCACGGAGCTGCAGGCAGGAGCCCTGGGGAGCGGGGAGGGGCGTGGGCGAGAGCTTGAGGTAATCAGCGCCTCTGGAGGAACCCTCTAGCGCCTTGGAGAGCAGCAGTTTGTGCGCTCACGAAAGTGGCTCTCATTACCGGAGATGGCTTCCTCCCCCAGGAGCCCTGAGCCTCAGCTTCATCCCCACCGGGAGTTCTGCCCCCACTCTGCCCCCTCCCTGAATCTCCTGTCCCGCTAGACTGATCATCAAGACAGCGCTGGGGGCTGGGGGCTGCTCCCCAGCAGTCCCTGGCCAGCTCACTGCTGCCTGGGGGATGCAGCCCCAGAACGCCCCCTCAGGAGAGGGGCTCCACGGTCACAGGTCACTTCTGTGTTTCAGGCTGAGGCCCTTCACCTCCTATAAGCTGCGTCTGAAGGCCACCAACGACATTGGGGACAGCGACTTCAGCGCTGAGACGGAGGCGGTCACCACGCTGCAGGATGGTGAGCAACGGGGCCCGCTTCCCGCTGCTGCCTGTGCACCCCGAAACCCGGGCTCCTAGAGAGGCCCGCTCCCGCCTTGAGCCAGGAAGGGGTCACCCAAGGGAGCAGGGGAGCGGCATGAGCAGTGGGGTTCCATTAGCAGCAGAAGCCGGCGCCCCTGCGCAGCCAGGGCCGTGAGTCAGACTCCGGGGCTTCCAGATGGAGGGCCGCCTCTCTGGTTGGCTTCCAAACCCAACGATCCACTAGTATTCTGTACGTGAGTGACTTACAGGGTCCTTAAGGCAGATGCCGCGGGGCAGCTGCCTGAGAGCTCTCCCCCGTCTTTCTCATTCGTGAGCCGTCCTGGTTTTGCCAGTTGACGAACGCACAGTGAAGTGGTGGCAGAAACCGCCTGAAAGCTCCAGGTACCCCCCCCCCGACCCCCGCTCAGGTCCGCTCAGGGGAATCGGGCCTGCAGACCCCTTGTGAGTTTGTTTGACCATCGGCAGTGAGACCAGGCCCAGAAGGACAGGAAGGCGGGGTCCTCAGGCCCACCCAGCAGACAGGCAGGTGCTCGGGACAGAGTACAGCCGCTGCGTGACGACGCTGAGGCTCGGGGTCCAGACAGCAGACCCGGACCCTTAGTTCACTGGGCGGTGCTTTGTGACAACCCCCAGGCCCGCCCTGAGCTCCCCCTTCCTGGCTTAACTCAGCAGTGGAGCTGCCTTCAAACCAGCCCATCCCCACGATCACACCAGGCCTCCGGGCTGCGGCTCTGCTCTTCTGTAGCCCAGGGCGGCCTCCTGCCCTGAGGGACCAGCCACGGGGTCCGGGGCCTTGCTGGCTCTTGAACTTGCTGAGGTCAGGCCACCAGGGCCCAGCGATCCTGATCAGAGAGGTGTCCCCGCCACCCACTGGCGGGAGGCCGGGGAGGAAGGGCAGCCCCGGATCTGGAGAAGCGGCGCTTATCCCCTGTGGCGTCCACTGTGCCCCTGCGTTGGCACCTTGCCTGAGCGCTAGTTCTTAGAAGGAGAACACCCAGCAGCTGGTCCATGGGAGAGGGGCACCCACCCGCTGCCCCCCCATCACAGGCTCGGGCAGAAGGGGGCCTCTCTCAGCCCTTTTGTATTCAAATCACCCCTTCATCTTCTCTTTGCAACGGGTTGGCCTTGTGTTTTCGTCCTGTCTCTGAGTCCAGCTCTCAGGGGAGAGGACAGGCCAGGCTGACCCCAGGGCTGGGGCCAGTGCTGGGGGAGGGGCTTGGGAACGCGCAGATGATTTGCTGGGAAAGGGTCTCTCATCCTGAGAGTTTTGAGCCCGCCCCATGTGGGCAGCAATGCTGGGTCAGGCCCTTGAGCCGGAATAGCCAGAGGTCAGAGGGGCAGGGTAGAGAGTGGCCCCTGGGGCGGGGGGCCTGGAGTGTGGCCAGCATGGGCCCATCCCTGGTCTGGGCCCAGAGGACGGGGAGGCCTGCAGGGTGCAGGAGTCGCTCGGAGCCGCTGAGTCGGAGTGGGGAGCAGGCTGGGGGTGCCAGGCACACAGGTGAGGCTGGTGGGGAGAGGCCCTAAATCCTTCTGCTCAAAGCCCATTTCTGAGCACTGATTCTGCATCGGGTCTTTGGGTGTCACAGCGGGGCCGCTGTGAGAAGGCCAGTCCATCTGCTGGGAGCGGGCTGCCCAGGCCTGTCGGGGGCAGACGTGGTGGAGGGTGGGACACAGCCTGCTGGACATGACGGACACTCCAGAGAGCAGGGCGGGGTCAAAGCGGAGCAGCACCGGACCACCACCGGGACCTGGCCAGGCCAGAGGTCTCCCCAGCCCCCGGAGTCAGCCCCCTTTCCTGACAGTCACGTCCGTGTTTAAAGCCAAGGGCCCTGGGCCTGGCTTGCTCATGTGTCCTATTCAGAAGCAGCTCTGACCCACGTACCCCAAAAGAGTGACGCCCCTCCTCCTCTGGAGAGGAGGTCAGGGAACCGAAGCACTCCGGGCACCTGGGCCGTGGAGAGACCCAGCCTGCGTGGGTCCGGTGGGGCGGGTCCTTGGGAGGCGAGTGGGGAGGTGGTCCAGGATGAGCTCCCTCTCCCCTAGACAGGCTGGCAGGCAGGGAAGGGCGCCCCCAGGGAGGAGGGGGCCGCGTGCTGGCTGGGTGGGAGCAGGCGGGGACCTGGCCCGGGAGTGCTGGGCCGGGCTCGACCTCTAATCCCTGTTGCTTCCCTCTTACTTCCAGTCCCCGGGGAGCCCCCACGCTCCGTGTCTGTGACGCCACGCACCACCTCGTCTGTTCTGATCCAGTGGCAGGTAAGGCCTGGGAACCCCACGGTGCTCTGTGAACCCTGCTCCTGCAGCAGTGAGCGCGCTCAGCGGGCACCCGCCCAACCCTGGGTGGGGCTGGAGAGGCTGGCTGGCGCAGGGCCATGGTGTGAGTGTGACCTCTGAGGCGGGAAGTCCAGCGCCATGGTGACCTGCAGAGTGAACCAGAGCGCGGTGTGCTGGGGAGGGGTGCGGTCAGCAGGACGGCCAGGTGGGCCCAGTGCACAGCCCGTCTTGTGGCCGAGTCATCCCAGGCCATTTCCCCTCTTCTCTGTTGCTAAGTGGCAGTTCCTCGGGGTAACAGGAACCTTTCAGTGTGAACGGAAGACATTTCCAGTGTCCTCCCGGTGAACTAGGAGCTCATCGCCGTGGCAGTCTGCACTTTCCAGCCTCCCTGGAGTGCTGAGACTGGATGGGGACCCAGGAGGCTTCAGCTGGGCTCTGATAGCTGTCCCGGGGGAGCCACAGCCGAGTGGCCCTCGGGATCCTGGGAGAGGGACAGGGCCTGGCTTCGGCCTGCGGGCCAGTTTGCCATAGCAAGACTCTGACCCCAGAAGCTTCTCTGACCCCAGGTTCCTCCTCTGTAAAAACAGGGGTTCCAGGGTCCCCTCTGAGGCCCCTGTGCGGTCTCTGGTCCAAGGCCCATTAGACCCTGACTTCCATCAGGGTCTCTGGTGAGAGGTGGGGAACATTCAGCACGGAAACTCGAGACCCCGAGCACTTCCAGTTCCCACTCTCCACTAACGTGATCGACCAAGAGTGGATGGTCTTCGGGGTGGTGCTGAATTCTGCTGGGCACATGCTTGGTCTCAGACGCGGGTCTGGCTGCCCCGTAGCCAGCTGAGCTCGGGCCTGTGGCACCTCAGCCACTCCCGGCAGGCAGCTGTGGACGCAGTGGGGGCTGTCAGCCCAGCCCTCCCACCCCCGGGCTGCGAGCGCTCAGTCCCAGATGCCCTGCGAGGCAGCGAGAGCTGCCTGGAAGGCGCTGGGCGTGCCTGTCCGTCAGCTCTCCTCCTTCAGAGCCCAGCAGGAGAAACTAATTGCAAGAAGCCTGAGCAGGAGGTGGTCGGTATGATGCATTGTGGAAATAAATGCCTGTCAACTGCCAGGCAATTGAAATATAATTAAAATTTTGAGTAATTTACTAAATCAGAGCCAACAGAACAAAGGGACAACGTTTAAATATAGATTTGCATTCCAAACAAAATGTTTCACCTGTAAATCTTTTTTTTTAGTAATTTGTTTAAAAACGAAAGCACTGCCTGTAATTCCAAGGCCACTGACCCACTTGAGTGGGCCGTCCATCAGGTTTGATTCCTCTTAGTAAGATGATCAACATTCAAAACTCAACATTCAAAAAACTAAGATCATGGCATCCGGTCCCATCACTTCATGGCAAATAGGTGGGGAAACAATGGAAACACTGACAGACTATTTTCTTGGGCTCCAAAAATCACTGCAGATGGGCACTGCAGCCTTGAAATTAAAAGACGCCTACTCCTTGGAAGAAAAGCTATGACAAATCTAGGCAGCATGTGAAAAAGCAGAGACATTACTTTGCTGACAAAAGTCCATCTGGTCAAGGCTATGGTTTTCCCAGTGGTCATGTATGGATGTGAGAGCTGGACTATAAAGAAAGCTGAGCGCCAAAGAATTGATGCTTTTGAACTGTGGTGTTGGAGAAGACTCTTCAGAGTCCTTTGGACTGCAAGGAGATCCAACCAGTTAGTCCTAAAGGAAATCAGTCCTGAATATTCATTGGAAAGACTAACGCTGAAGTTGAAAGTTAAATGCTTTGGCCACCTGATGCAAAGAACTGACTCATTTGAAAAGACCCTGATGCTGGGAAAGATTGAGGGCAGGAGGAGAGGGGGACGACAGAGGATGAGATGGCTGGATGGCATCACCGACTCGATGGACGTGGGTTTGAGCATGCTCTGGGAGTTGGTGATGGACAGAGAGGCCTGGCGTGCTGCCGTCCAAGGGGTCACACAGAGTCGCCACGACTGAGCGGCTGAACTGAACTGACCGGAGTGGGACGGCCGATCTGTGCCTTTCGGGGGCTGGTGCTGTTGGAATCTGAGGGTTTGTGCGCATGTTTTAGACAGCAGTGGCTCTGCGTTCACACTGAGTACAGCTCATACTGGGCATCCGTGTCTGAACTGATCACATTTAAGCTGGCTGTTCTGAAACCTCCAGCGGGTCACACCGTGTGTGACTCACATGCGTTTCCTCTCTCGTCTCCTCTTCCAGCTTTTCTCTTGAGTGGGTTTTGAGGCTCTTTTCCAGCAGAATTAACCTCCTAAGGGACAGACTGCAGGCCGTGCAGTGGCCTCGGGGTGGGGAGACTCGGCTGGGCAGGGCACCTTCCTAAGAGTGTGGCGCGGCCCCGGGTCAGAGGGGACGCGGGGGCCTGGCCTCTCTGGGACATCGCCTGGCCTTTGCTCCTTTATCACGCCTGCTCTGTTGTCTGTGAGGACCAGCTCCGGTGCCGGGCTCTGAGCACCCAGAGCCTCCTTTCCCTGCTGTGAGGTCCACAGACATCAGTGAGAAAACAGGAGGGGGGCAGCCAGAGGGAGGCGGGAGGTAACAGGATGGCCGGTGCCCGCCCCTACCCATCAGGGCAGGCGGGCCATTACCCGGTGGCAGGTCCGCAGGAATGCAGCCTCCGGTGTGACGGCTGCTGGGCTTCAAGGGCAGGGCCTGGAGCTGGCTCTCTAGGGCCTCCCGCGCCCGCTGAGCCAGGGACTCAGTCCCGCAGGTGTCAGAGGGAGCCCCTGCTCTGGGCTCCAGGGAACAGAGGTGGTGGGAAGTCCCAGGCTCAGGCCCCAGGACAACGGCAGTGGAAGTCCCACTCTGCCTCCGGCTCACCCTGAGACCCCGGGCTCCGTGTGGACCCTCCCAGCCCCGGGCCCCCACCCACAGCCCGCCTGTCTGGGAAGGCCTGCTGAGCTGGCCCCAGCCTGACCCTTGGCGCTCAGCCAGGACTGAGGCTCACGGTGGGAGTCCTTCGAGCCCCAGTCCTCTTGCCGCCTGCTGGAGGCGGGGTCAGGCCAGTGCACTCCAACCAGGTCACAAACACGTTAACAAGGGCCCCTTTCCCCAAACTGAGAAAACACCCCAGGCCCCTGCGGGCCAGCTGGTGGACTTTCCGATTTGCAGAAGGCAGGGCAAAGCCCTTCAGACGCTTATGCCACAGCTCAGGGCACCTCACCAACCTGCGGAGCCAGTCAGCGCTAGAGGCAGGGCTGGGATGCGGGCAGGACCCTCTGCAGCAAGGAGCCCCCTGACCTCCAGGGGCCTCAGCCGGGCGCCTGCACTGCAGGGGGACTTGTGGGGCGGGGCCCTCAGGACCCTCCCTCAGGGGTCACAGCTGTGGGCAGCCTGGAACCCAGAGAGTCAGAGGCCCTGTGGCCGCTGAGCCTCACTTGGGAAGGGCGGTGGAGAGCGCGTCCCTGAACCTGGACGTTCTCTGCACGGCTTAGGTGTCAGGTGGGGACACGTCTCTCCTTTTATTCTTACGCGTAGACTTTTCCAACTTTTCCATCTGTTGTATTTTTTTAACAAGGGGGTGAAATAAACTTTCTCCTACGTGTTGTGATAGTTGTGCTTGAAGGAAGCCTAGGAGTGAGGACTGTAACTTGTCTCAGCTGTAGCCAGCAAGAAAACCAGGGCTAGGCTCGGAGTGGCAGACTGCAGGCTTCCGTCCTTAGGAGGAGATGGCTCCTGCATGCACTACACACACACAGACACACACGATTTGCACGTGGCACCGACTAGCAGTGAACACTGCATGGGGTCTGCCTTTATCTCATGGAGTCAATTTTTAAATAGCAGAGGTTCCTGCAAAACGAAAACCCTTAAAGCTATCTGCACCAATCCTATGAACTCAAAGGGGAGGGATCTAAAAAAAAGTGTATCAGAGTATCTGAAATGCGCCGTCCTCAGGGCAGGGCGGCTCCAGGGCCGGGACTAGACAGGAAGCCTAGGGACCGCCCAGCATGCCAGGCCAGCATGCTTCTCAGTGTCTGTGAAGCCCTTCAGGGCTGTCCTTGAATTTGCAGTGTGGAGGACAGAGGTTCTGTCCATCAAAATTGGTGGGAAAGAAAAGGGCAGAATAAACTAGAAACCGCAACGAGAAACAGAGCCTCTCTCCTGCCCTGCGCGGGCAGGCCCCAGGGTTCACCCCTGCTCTCACCTCCCTTCCTGAGAGCACACAGCTCCCCGAGTGCCTATCGCTCTGGTCAGTTGAGGCCTCGCTTTGGGAACGGTTGGGGCAGAGAGCAGCAGGCTCGCTGCTGGAGGAAGTGCTCAGTGTCATGGTTCAGCCCCAGGCCCGGCCGGACGGGCGTGTGCCTCCGGGACCCTGCATGCCTGGCCGGTCAGCTGCCCCGGCACCATGCCCCATCCAGGCGACACGGGGGTCTGAGCGGGTCCACCTTCACTCTCAGATCATTAATTCTACAACCGTGAGGTGAGTTTAAAGATGTCTCCACCTGTGGGCGTCAGGAGAGCAGAGTGAGCACTGATACCCTGGAAATATCGGGGTCTGGTCCCAGACCCGCACAGGAGAGAGTCTGGCAGCAAGGCGACTCACACGATTGTCTGGTTCCTCGGTGTTTGTGAAGGTGGTATCTAGCCGTCCAGTACCTTCCTGGTGGGCTTGCTGGGCCCCGTTTCTCGGTGTCTATGAAGGTGACGTCTAGCCGTCCAGTGCCTTCCTGGGGGGCTTGCTGGGCCCCGTTTCTCAGTGTCTGTGAAGGTGGCGTCTAGCCATCCAGTGCCGTCCGGGTGGGCTTGCTGGGCCCCATTTCTTGGTGTCTGTGAAGGTGGCGTCTAGCCATCCAGTGCCGTCCAGGTGGGCTTGTGGGCCCCATTTCTCAGTATCTGAGAAGGTGGGGTCTAGGCGTCCAGCGCCGTCCAGGTGGGCTTGTGGGCCCCGTTTCTCAGTGTCTGTGAAGGTGGCATCTAGCTGTCCAGTGCCATCCAGGTGGGCTTGCTGGGCTCCTCTGACCAGAGGGGTTCGTGTGGATCCTGAGGACGTGCGTGACCGCTGCGGTTTCCCAGGCTTGAGTGTCTACGTCTGATGGGAAGAATGACCAGCCACGGCACTTTTGTTGCGGGGACGGGGTCAGGGTGAGGGGTCGGAGGACTCAGGAAGTGGCTGGAGAGCGAGCTGGGGGCTGCAGCAGACCCGCCCTGCAAACACCAAGGGCTCTTGTGGTGAAAACGTGGTGATTCCGGCTCGAGGGAGGAAGCACCCTCGCTGTGTGCACTGCCCACTGGCGAGTGTGAGGGCAGACAGCTGCCCCTTCCCGCAGGGGTCCCGAATTTGGGACCGAGAGCAGCCAGAGGTCATGGAGAACAGACTTACCTGAGCATCCGGATCCCCATGGTACCACCTCAGTTCAGGGACTGAGAATTGAAGGGTGCAAGTTTGGACAGCAGAGTGCCTGGAACCAGTCGCCCTGCCCTCCTTCCGAAGGCCAGAGTCCAAGGTCAAGGTGGCGGCCGACTCTGCAGACACAGGAGAGCCTGCTGCCTGCCTCTGCCTGGCCTCTGGCGGCCATGGCAGGCCTTACCGCTCCTTGGCTTCTAGACGCTTCTTTCAGTCTCAACCTCTGCCTTCGCGTGACATTCATTCTGTGTCCAAATGTCCTCACCTTATAAGGATCTTTGGGTCTTTTTCTGGTCTCAGCATTTGTTAAATAATTGCTAGACTCTATATTGCCTCTTAAAATGTGTTTTGTCTTTACGATCCATCACACTGAACATCTAGGTGCCCATGTGAATCAATTATCATATTACCCGATGGTGTTCACGAGTCCCAAGTCTGCCAATTTGTTTGCAGGCAGTCTTACTGTCCGCACCCTTCAAGCTCGAAGGCCATCCTGTTGTCTTGGCATTGAAAAGACCCAGAGAGGATTGCTCTTGGTGTTTTGAGGGGTGGGGGATAGTTAGTCCCAGGCTCATGTTTGTAGATCTCAGGACTGCACACGACTGAGTGTCCGTGTGGGGTCAGTTTCTAGATGTGTGATTGCTGCATTAAAGACTTGGGCAAACAGAATGGAACTGCCCTCTGGGAAGCCCGCCATCGCCTTAGAGCGCTCCCTTCCACAGGTGCCCTCTTCCTAACTTGATTACATCTGCAGAGACCCAAATCCGGATGAAGTCACTTTGCGGGGACCAGCGGTTAGGAGTCAGCATGTCTCCTGGGGGGGCACAGTTCAACCCACAACAGGGGGAGCTTTCCTACAGTAGCTGTGGCGTCCACTCGGGCACCGGGTCGCTCTTGGCCCATCTGTCCGGCTGCAGTTTGGGAGGTTCGGTCCTGACCTGCTGAGGACCATAGAGTGGGGAGCAGAGCCTGTAGCCCCCAGCACTGGGGTCAGTACCGTGGCCTTATTTGGATTCCACGTGGAGTGGGATGGCCTTCCTTCCACAGACAGACCTGTCACCCAGCTAGGGATGCCCTCCCCAGGCTCACTAATCAACAGAAACCAGCCGAACGGGGAGAGGGAGTCGAGCCGGGCCCTCCCTGAGCAGCGGCGGTACCCAGAGGGAAGCAGTTGCAAGGTCCTAGGCTCACACACACAGGCTCAGACTCCCCCACCATCTGACCTTGTCTCCGAGCCACCCGTCAGCCGTCAGCCGTCAGCCGCCTTCCCCTGGGTTCTTAGGAGTCGCGTGAGGCTCTGCCCCACCATCAGCCGCTCTTACACCAGCTGAGGTGGCAGTGGGTGGTGGGAGGGGTTGTTCTAGCCTTACGCCTGTCAGGCGGGGGACCACCTGCCACGCAGAGGGGTCAGTGAGGGTCCCAGCGAGATGGCCACAAGCTCGAGTGGACGGGAGGGTCGGGGACTGAAGGGACAGGGTGGGTCAGTGGTGGATGATGCAAGGCCAGGCCGCATCCACGGCCCCCTTTGGTTCTGGGTCTGCCAGGAATGGGCAGCTTCCTCTCCATCTGTGACCTGGGCCAGTCTCCAGCCCCGGCCCTGGGGCTCAGGTGTCCGGGCTGGACACGCCCATGTTCACGCACGCAGGACCAGGAGGCCCAGGCTCTGTCCCCCGACCCCGTCATTCCTCATCAGTGGGACACCTGCCTGTCCTCTTGCCAACAACCGAGGCCCCTCCGGTTGTCTTGAACCAGTGTCCCCCTGCCTCCACACACAGCTGGCCAGCGTGCAGCCAGGCCCCTGACTGTGCCGTCTTTGCAGCCCCCGAGGGACGAGAGCCTGAACGGCCTCCTGCAGGGCTACCGGATCTACTACCGTGAGCTGGAGTACGAGGCGGCCCCGGCCACTGAGTCCAAGACGCTCAAGACGCCCTCAGCTCTGCGGGCCGAGCTCACAGGTGAGGCCCCGCCCCCCCACCCCACGGCAGGGCAGTTCCCATAACCCACAGGTGAGCCCCCCA
>SJYA01013803.1:0-10461 GCA_006410615.1 Neotragus moschatus
CATCTAGTAAATAAAAGCATTTTATATATTGTATGTAATTCAAAACTGTCAGCTTTTGCTTATTTAATTCACTTAACAAATAATTAGTGAGCTCTTGGACTCCATGGGGCCATGAATTTGTTGCAAGAGTAGACATACATGAAATGCCTATTTCACTAAGTCCTCTCCATTTCTCCTCTCAGTAAGAAGAAAATCAGCATCTGGTGTTTAAAAAACAGCTATTACAACTTGATTAATTGATATTACAAATATGTACACAAGGCACACGTTCAAAGATATGCAGTGAAGTATTGGAAGATTGAGACACTGCTTGCAATAGAAAAAAAAAAAAGAATAGGATAAATAAACCTAAGACATCATTAACAGTAACAAGATATGTCAATGGGATATCTATCTGTTTAAAGGAATATTATGCATCCCTTAAAAGGAATAAAGTACCCCCTAAGTGAGAGGCCGTGATTTCAGGCTGAGAGCCGATGCTGCAGAATGGTTTGGGGAATGGACTCAGAGCTACACTAAGGATCGTTGCAAGGGTTAAAGCTCAGAGTTGCGTCAGATTTACAAAGTCGTCATATATGTGGGGCACATGCTGTGTAATCACTGCCATCATTGCCATCATCACTGAAGTGGAATACTTCAAAGGTATACTATTAAATCCAAAAATCCAGGTGCATAATTATGTCTACATGCTACTATATGTGGAGAAGGAAATGGCAGCCACTCCAAGTGTTCTTGCCGGGAGAGTCCCAGGGATGGGGAAGCCTGGTGGGCTGCCGTCTATGGGGTCGCAGAGTCAGACATGACTGAAGCGACTTAGCAGCAGCAGCAGCAGCTACTATATGTGCGTAAAAATATACATTAGAGAATGGAAAAATATGTTTTAGATAAACACATATTTCTGGAAAAATTTACAAGAAATTCACCATGTTGTTATCTCTAGAAAACTGGGTGTGAGGGGAGGGAAGGGGGGAGAGTGACTCCTAATGTGAAAAATAATCAAGTCCACCTGGAATATTTATCTTGTACACATGTCCCCTCTTCAAAACTAGCAATAAAGCCAAGCTAGATAAAATAAATAAATATATCCGTTCAGTTCAGTCGTTCAGTCATGTGTGACTCTTTGGGACCCCATGGACTGCAGCATGCCAGGCCTCCCTGTACATCATCAACTCCCAGAGTTTACCCAAACCCATGTCCATGATGCCATCCAACCATCTCATCCTCTGTCATCCCCTTCTCCTCCTCCCTTCAGTCTTTCCCAGCATCAGGGTCTTTTCCAATGAGTTGGTTGCTTGCATCACGTGGCCAAAGTATTGGAGCTTCAGCTTCAACATCAGTCCTTCTAATGAATATTCAGGACTGATTTCCTTTAGGATGGACATGTTGGATCTCCTTGCAGTCCAAGGGACTTTGAAGAGTCTTCTCCAACACCACAGTTCAAAAGCAGCAATTCTTCGGCGCTCAGCCTTCTTCACAGTCCAACTCTCACATCCATACATGACCACTGGAAAAACCATAGCCTTGACTAGATGGACCTTTGTTGGCAAAGTAATGTCTCTGCTTTTGAATATGCTGTCTAGATGGGTCGTAACTTTCCTTCCAAGGAGTAAGTGTCTTTTAATTTCATGGCTGTACTCACCATCTGCAGTGATCTTGGAGCCCCAGAAATAAATTCTCTCACTCTTTCCATTATTTCTCCATCCATTTGCCATGAAGTGATGGGACCGGATGCCATGATCTTAGTTTTCTGAATGTTGAGCTTTAAGCCAACTTTTTCCCTCTCCTCTTTCACCCTCATCAAGAGGCTCTAGTTCCTCTTTGCTTTCTGCCACAGGGGTGTTGTCATCTGCATATCTGAGGTTACCGATATGTCTCCCCACAATCTTATGTATGTGTATACATGTGTGCACTTGTCTGTATGTATGTGTGTCTGTGTTTGCATGCCTGTGCATGTGTGCATGTATGCATCCTGTACATGTATGTGTATTGTGTGTGTGCATTCTTGCATCTGTGTGCTGTATGTATATGTGTGTATGCATGCGGTACATGTATGTATGTTGTGTGTGTGCGTTCATGCATGTGTGTGCTGTGTGTCTGTGTGTGCATGTATGCATGCTATACATGTATGTGTGTTGTTCATGTGCATTCCTGCATGTGTGTGCTGTATGTATGTGTGCATGCTATACATGTAAGTGTGTTGTGTATGTGCATTCGTGCATGTTGCTGTATGTACATGCGTGTATGCATGCTGTACATGTGTGTGCATTCGTGCATATGTGTGCTTTATGTCTGTATGTGCATGTATGCATGCTATACATGCATGTGTGTTGTGTGTGTGCATTCATGCATGGGTGTGCTGTATGTCTCTGTGTGCATGTTGCATGCTATACATGTATGTGTGTTGTGTGTGCGCATTCATGCATGTGTGTGCTGTGTCTGTGTGTGCATGTATACATGCTATACATCTATGTGTGTTGTGTATGTGCACTCGTGCATGTGTGTGCTGTATGTACATGNCATCAGTCCTTCCAATGAATATTCAGGACTGATTTCCTTTAGGATGGACATGTTGGATCTCCTTGCAGTCCAAGGGACTCTGAAGAGTCTTCTCCAACACCACAGTTCAAAAGCAGCAATTCTTCGGCGCTCAGCCTTCTTCACAGTCCAACTCTCACATCCATACATGACCACTGGAAAAACCATAGCCTTGACTAGATGGACCTTTGTTGGCAAAGTAATGTCTCTGCTTTTGAATATGCTGTCTAGATGGGTCGTAACTTTCCTTCCAAGGAGTAAGTGTCTTTTAATTTCATGGCTGTACTCACCATCTGCAGTGATCTTGGAGCCCCAGAAATAAATTCTCTCACTCTTTCCATTATTTCTCCATCCATTTGCCATGAAGTGATGGGACCGGATGCCATGATCTTAGTTTTCTGAATGTTGAGCTTTAAGCCAACTTTTTCCCTCTCCTCTTTCACCCTCATCAAGAGGCTCTAGTTCCTCTTTGCTTTCTGCCACAGGGGTGTTGTCATCTGCATATCTGAGGTTACCGATATGTCTCCCCACAATCTTATGTATGTGTATACATGTGTGCACTTGTCTGTATGTATGTGTGTCTGTGTTTGCATGCCTGTGCATGTGTGCATGTATGCATCCTGTACATGTATGTGTATTGTGTGTGTGCATTCTTGCATCTGTGTGCTGTATGTATATGTGTGTATGCATGCGGTACATGTATGTATGTTGTGTGTGTGTTCATGCATGTGTGTGCTGTGTGTCTGTGTGTGCATGTATGCATGCTATACATGTATGTGTGATGTTCATGTGCATTCCTGCATGTGTGTGCTGTATGTACGTGTGCATGCTATACATGTAAGTGTGTTGTGTATGTGCATTCGTGCATGTTGCTGTATGTACATGCGTGTATGCATGCTGTACATGTGTGTGCATTCGTGCATATGTGTGCTTTATGTCTGTATGTGCATGTATGCATGCTATACATGCATGTGTGTTGTGTGTGTGCATTCATGCATGGGTGTGCTGTATGTCTCTGTGTGCATGTTGCATGCTATACATGTATGTGTGTTGTGTGTGTGCGTTCATGCATGTGTGTGCTGTGTCTGTGTGTGCATGTATACATGCTATACATCTATGTGTGTTGTGTATGTGCACTCGTGCATGTGTGTGCTGTATGTACATGTGTGTGTATGCTATACATGCATGTGTGTTGTGTGTGTTCATGCATACGTGTGCTGTATGTCTCTCTGTGTGTATGCGTGCTGTACATGTATATGCTGTGTGTGTGTGTTCATGCATGCATGTGCTGTATGTACATGTGTGTGATTGTTGTGTGCTGTCACCTCGGTCCTCTAGAGTCCATTTTCATTGAAGGATGGCAGGACACAACTTCTGAGCACTGCCCAGTTCTTCAGTCAAACCTTTGCTTTTAGCAGTTAAGCAGCTAGAATGACCGCTGCACCACAGGGCCCAGAAGCCTGAGCACAGAGACCGCCTTCGCTGTCCCGCCCTCCCAGGGCCTTTCCCGGCACGTGGGGCCAGGGAGGCCTTGAGCAGCCTGAGTCAGCGCAGCTGGGGTCAGCAATCTTACACATGGGATTTATCAAAAGGGTTGGCCTCTTGGAGGCTTCTGCAGCTGTCAAGCTAAAGGGAAGAGAAAGTTTAAAAGAAAAAAAGTTCGAACCGCCCTCCCCACTCTCCAGCAGCACAGCAACTCATGTGGGCTGTTTTCTGTAAGTAGCCCCTAAGTCACTCCAAGCGTTTGATTCTGTCCGAGTGGGTGAAGCCTCAAGGCTTCAGGCTTTTGTGCCTGTGCTGTATGAATGTCCCTGGTGCCGCGGGGCTCTCAGGAGGTGCCGCTGAGATGCCAGGAGGGCTGTGGGCCTGCAGGCGCTCCTGGTGCCGGGGAGGTCAGGTCTGGGTCAGGAGGCTGGACACGCCTGTCTGTAGCTTTATCAGCAGGATAGGCGGGCTTGAGGGGCCAGGTTTGATGTCTTGCAGCCCCTCTCTACCTTCTCCTGAGAAGGCGGCGGGCCCTCCCTGGATTCTGCTTTTAGGGGCAACACACAGGCCCCGGAGGCAGCGCTGCGGCTGCGGCCCTTCTGGGACACATGTGAGAGGCCGTGAGCCAGTGAGCCATGTGGGACCAGCTTGTGCGCTCGCTGTGCCCTCAGACCTGCATTCGCCCTGCTTCCTCCCTGGGAGGAGGCCGAGAGACAGACAGCCCGGCTCTCACCGTGCTTCTGCCTCTAACTAGCGATAGGCATACTGCCTGACCTCTGTAGGCCAAATTTTCTCTCTGTATATTGAGGCTAAACAAACTCATTCAAGTAACATCTGAGCCTTAGACTTTGCAGGACTTGTACTTTTGCAGATCATAAAGAAGCTGAGCACCAAAGAACTGTGGTGTCAGAAAGACTCAGAAGGCCCTGGACTGCAAGGAGATCCACCCAGTCCATCCCAAAGGAAGTCAGTCCTGAACGTTCATTGGAAGGACTGATGCTGAAGCTGAAACTCCTATACTTTGGCCACCTGATGCAAAGAGCTGACTCACTGGAAAAGACCCTGATGCTGGGAAAGATTGAAAGCGGGAGGAGAAGGGGACAACAGAGGATGAGATGGTTGGATGGCATCACCAACTCGATGGACGTGAATCTGAGCGAACTCCTGGAGACAGAGGAGGATGGAGAAGCCTGGCATGCTGCAGTCTATGAGATCACAAAGAGCTGGACACGACTTGGCAACTCAACAGCAGCAGCTTTGCCAGAATCGCTAGGCAAGGCTACAGAGGCCCAGGAGAGAAGCTCTGTGGGGAAGGAGAGCCAGAAAACCCCTGCTAGCACCCTTCCAAGTCCTCAGTTTAGACTGCTTTGTAGTAAAAGATTAACAGGAGAGAAACAACAGACACGGCTTGGATCCCTGATCCACGAAGATCCCACGTGCGGCAGCGAACCAGGCCCGAGTGCCCCAAGCGTCAAGCCTGTGCCCCAGACACGGGAGCCGCAAGTTCTGCGCACACGCGTCTGCAGCCGAGCTCCACAGCAAGAGAAGCCACCGCAGTGAGGAGCCCACACCACACACACCTCGAGAGCAGGCCCTGCTCACGGCAACTGGAGAAAAGTTCGGAGAGCAACAGAGGCCCAGCACAGCCGAAAGTAAGTGAAATTATAAAAAGGAATCTATACCAAAGGTTCACGTTTGGGAGACAAATTCTGCTCCCCTTCGACTCCATTGTAGGGGATCTTAAGGGACTAGTCCGTCTTAGGTAACTGATAATGATGGAACCCCCCCGACTGTAGACAATGCTGGAATACTCTTCTTAGAGTGAAGGCTGTTTGGAAGGATAACTGCCCACCTCCTAAATGTGATACGTGAGAATTAATCAGGAAAGTGCCGGTGAAGCTGTTGGCAGCGCCCGGCACAGACTAGGCCCTGGACACGGCTCGATATTACTCGTCTGAGTCCAGTTTTCCACTTTCCGGGGAAGCCACACGACCGGCTCCAGTCCTCCCACTGTCTGCTTTCAGAAACCCTGCTCCCTCTTTCACGGCATCGTCCCCCTGGTGCTTTACTTCAACTTGTCAGTTACTTGTCTCTGACCCTCCTGGGGAGCCTGAGATCCCTCAGGGCAGGGACGCTGGCTTTCTGTTGTTACTGTTCTCCAGTCTCTTCCCGGGGCTTGTCCGGGGCCTGGGAAACACTCATGTTTCTAATGAATAAAGAACCATAGCAAGGAACACACTCTTTCATCTTAGAGAATCTGACCAAGCATTTCTCTCATGTACCTAAGCCAAGATCTGAATCTCTGAGTCTAAACNAAATGTGATACGTGAGAATTAATCAGGAAAGTGCCGGTGAAGCTGTTGGCAGCGCCCGGCACAGACTAGGCCCTGGACACGGCTCGATATTACTCGTCTGAGTCCAGTTTTCCACTTTCCGGGGAAGCCACACGACCGGCTCCAGTCCTCCCACTGTCTGCTTTCAGAAACCCTGCTCCCTCTTTCACGGCATCGTCCCCCTGGTGCTTTACTTCAGCTTGTCAGTTACTTGTCTCTGACCCTCCTGGGGAGCCTGAGATCCCTCAGGGCAGGGACGCTGGCTTTCTGTTGTTACTGTTCTCCAGTCTCTTCCCGGGGCTTGTCCGGGGCCTGGGAAACACTCATGTTTCTAATGAATAAAGAACCATAGCAAGGAACACACTCTTTCATCTTAGAGAATCTGACCAAGCATTTCTCTCATGTACCTAAGCCAAGATCTGAATCTCTGAGTCTAAACATCCAGACATCCAGCTCTACTCCATGACGACTCAGCAGGAGCCAATCGCAGGACAGGGGTGTCACCGTGGATCCGGAACTCCCCGGGCAACGCTGACTCCTTCTCTGACCTGGGACTCTTGGCTGATCGTGCTAGGATTCCTCGTTCAGTCTTCCTCACTGTGTTGTTAACTATACTGCCGATACATTTAGCTCCGTGACTGGCTTCTGATGGCCTCAACAGGCTTCTAAGAGGTCTTGTAAAGGAAAAGCTGTCACCCCGATCCCTTTGGTCACGCACCCCCACACACTCTTTCATAACACCTGCCTGGCAGGTGCACTGGCCCTGCACACATGCAGCAATAATCACCCCTGGAATCCCACGTACTGCTTCAGCACACGGGAGGGACTTAGCTGAATGCCCATGTCAGCTTGAAGCTCAGAATGAAGAAGGAAAGAAAAAAAAGAAGCACCCGCTTCTGACATTTTTAACAGCGTTCGTGCAAATCTGAGGGCGTCCTCGCCCCGCGCCATGGGGGGCGGGGCACAGCCCCTCTCGGCTGCCCCTGCGATCTGTACCTCTTCTCCTCTGTGAGTCAGTACCCGCCCTAAGGTTTACCCACATTCAATTCTTGTTGCCACTCCAAATGCAGTTTCATTTTGGATCTATGAGAGATCAAGGTCAAGTCAGAGAATAAAATCAGATTAACAGAGGGTCAAACGTTCAGGACGATCAAGACCAGCATGAATGTGAAATCGTTGACAAAAGGGCAACCTTCAAAGGTCTACCTAAGCAGAAGGGAGAAAAATGCAGATGAGGCTGGGAAAGGACGGGCTGACCGGACCGGAGACGTCTTAAGGGGCAGGCTGGCACACAGGAGGCACCCACAACTGTCTGGATGGCCAGCCGTCCCGGCTTGCCTGGGATATATGATTTTCAGTGTTAAAATCAAGAAAGCCCCAAGAAAACTGGGACAAGTTTGGATGAGCAGAGCCTGACTTTGCAGAAGTCGGAAAGCCCAGGCTTATCCAGCTAGCACCCCGCGCTGACCATAGTCACACCAGCCCCTCTGGTTCAAAGCAGATGCCTGCTCTGCGTCCCTGTGGACAGAGCGCTTGGAGACGGGGAGGGCGGCCAGGGAAGAAAGATGTGTTCTGCTTTGATATACCCAGCACATTCTTGCTCTCCTTTTACTCCTTTTCAAGCAAAGATATGGACCCAGACATCTGAGAGCTTTTAAAACATAATTTCAAAGGCAGGGTTGCTTCTCTGAAAAGGCAGCTCAAGCATGTCTCAGAACTGTTCGTGTCCAGCAATGGACAAGCCGCAGAAGGTGCCGCTGTATGCCCACTGTGCCACCTGGCTGTGCCATCCTGACTGTGCCACCTGGCTGTGCCAACCTGGATGTGCCATCCTGGCTGTGCCATCCTGGGCTCAGAGGTATAAGGAGCAGGGCAGGGAAGCAAACACACAGGCTCACAGTAGAGACCCAGGTAGCTTCGGACGCCGGGTTCTGCAGTGTCTTATTCTTGCAGTCAGGAAATATTTGGTCCACCAAAGACAGAGAAAAGCAGAAAAGCAAAAAAAGGAAGTCAGTGTCTAAGAGCTAAGGCTATAGTTGCTGCAGGAATATCATGGTGTAGAAAAGAAATGGATCAGAGTTCAGAAATCCCTCTAGGGCATCAACAAAAAGAAGCCCGAGACTCCTAGGCAGGAAGATAACACAGGCAGTAATGGCCCGGAGCTAAGAAAAGAAGCCCTGTGCTCGAGATCACAGTTACTAGGCAGTTAAAAAAAGAAAATCCCAGGATCAAATCCTGCAGACGGGCAGCTTGCTCCACTCCAGGAACTCAAAACAAAGTGGGTGCTCTGGACGGAGCTGGAGACAGCAGGCGGCTGTCTGGCCGAAGCGAGCAAGGTCTCCGGGGCTGTGCTGTCTCTGGATCACCTCCAGCCCTTTGCTTATTTGATGTGTAATTGGATTTCAGCAGCAGAACCGGAGGAGCTAACCTGGACCCGCATCCAGGAGCATCCCTGCCCACAGCAAAGCCCAGCTGTGCTCCCCGGGATTCAGGGAGCAGGGAGTCGGGGACAACTTCCATAAGGAAACAAAAGGGGAAGCCTTCACACGCTTTCCTAGGAAATGACACATGCTGCCGAGAAGCAGAGCACGCACCCAGTTCCAGGCGATCGCAGGCATAGCTGGTGTGCAGTTAGAAGGCCCTTTAAGTCTCCCCTGGTGGCTCACTGGTTAAGAGTCCACCTGCTAATGCATGAGGTGTGGGTTCGATTCCTGATCCAGGAAATTCCCACCTGCTGCGGAGCAACTAAGCCGGTGGGNATCGCAGGCATAGCTGGTGTGCAGTTAGAAGGCCCTTTAAGTCTCCCCTGGTGGCTCACTGGTTAAGAGCCCACCTGCTAATGCATGAGGTGTGGGTTCGATTCCTGATCCAGGAAATTCCCACCTGCTGCGGAGCAACTAAGCCGGTGGGTCACAATCATTGAACCTGAGCTCTAAGAGCCTGGGAGCTGCAAGTGCTGAATGCACGTGCTCACCTACTGGCAGCCACGGGCCCCAGAGCCGGGTTCTACAAGAAGAGAAGCCCCCACGATCATCACGAGAGGCCTGGGCCCCGCAGCTGGAGAGCAGCTCCTGCTAGCCTCACCTAGAGAAAAGCCCACGCTTCAGTGAAGACACAGCACCNATCGCAGGCATAGCTGGTGTGCAGTTAGAAGGCCCTTTAAGTCTCCCCTGGTGGCTCACTGGTTAAGAGTCCACCTGCTAATGCAGGAAGTGTGGGTTCGGTTCCTGATCCAGGAAATTCCCACATGCTGCGGAGCAACTAAGCCGGTGGGTCACAATCATTGAACCTGAGCTCTAGAGCCTGGGAGCTGCAAGTGCTGAACGCACGGCTCACCTACTGGCAGCCACGGGCCCCAGAGCCGGGTTCTACAAGAAGAGAAGCCCCCACGATCATCACGAGAGGCCTGGGCCCCGCAGCTGGAGAGCAGCTCCTGCTAGCCTCACCTAGAGAAAAGCCCACGCTTCAGTGAAGACACAGCACCNGCAGCCACGGGCCCCAGAGCCGGGTTCTACAAGAAGAGAAGCCCCCACGATCATCACGAGAGGCCTGGGCCCCGCAGCTGGAGAGCAGCTCCTGCTAGCCTCACCTAGAGAAAAGCCCACGCTTCAGTGAAGACACAGCACCGCCAAATAAATAAATAAATACAATTATTTAAAAATGTACTTAAGATGTCTGATGTGACCTGATGAATAACCGTACGCATCCTGTCTTGTGTGAGGCCGCTTGGTTATCTCGGAATACTCGGCCACGCCCATCTGCACCTTCAACATATGCTGGAGTTGAATACCTCCTGCATTCAGTGTACTGAGCGCCTGCTATAGACACCGTCTAATGCACGCACTGAATACCTACAATGTATGCGGGAGTATTAATACTCCAGGCACTAGGAAAGAGCAGTGATCAAAGGAACAAAAATTTCTGCCTTCATGAAACTTAAATTCTAATTGTTGAGACAGTTAAAAAAATGCTTATATAACAGACATTTTTATGAGTACTTCAAAAAGAAAAGAATCAGTTCAGTTCGGTTGCTCAGTCATGTCTGACTCTCTGTGACCCCATGAATTGCAGCACCAACTCCCGGAGTTCACTCAGACTCACATGCATT
>SJYA01013804.1:0-10557 GCA_006410615.1 Neotragus moschatus
AAAAAAAAAAATACAGAAGAGTGTGAAAAATAAAATAAAGATTACCTGTAATCCCACAATTCAGAGATAACCACTGCTAATATTTTGATGGTATCTTTTCAGATTTTTTCCCTCTGCAACTATGGGTAAAACATACCAGCATATATTATATATATATATATATATATATATATATATATATACACACACACATACACATAGTTCTATATAGATAATTTTATATGGAGTTATTTCTAACAGCTGCAATATATTTTATCATGTGGTTCTAGTAACATATTTATCCAATCCTTTTTGATGGCTATTTAAACCGTCTATAATTTTTCTAGAAGTGTACACAGCACCAAATAAATATCCTGGTGTATAAATCCTTATACTTTGGCTTAATTATTTCTGTATAGTAAATACCTAGAACTACTATTGATAATTTGATATGCAAATCTTGATATTACCAGACTGCCACCAGAAATGTTTAATCCCATAAACAGATTGTAAAGTACCTACTTATCCTTACCCAAAATGGATATTAAATATTTAATATTTTCAAATTTGGCACATGAAAAGTAATATATTGTTTTTGCTTTTTTTGTATAGCTGTTTTACATTTTATTTTTTCTTCTGAGTTTTAAAAAGTATTTTAAGATGAGGATGTTTGGATGGCCCTTAGGTATTATTTCCTCTTACTTTTTTGTCCAAAAGTGTATTTCTTACCCCTTATAAATATTGAAATCCTTTTTTAAATAATTTCTAGAAGGCTGTGTTAGTATGACAGGCAGCCTCTAGGATGGCCCCCAATGGTCCCAGCCACCTGGTATTCATAACACCCTGAAATCCCCTCCCCCACTGAGTGTGCACTGTCCTTGTGAGTCCCCTTTTTGTATTTCCAAGAGAATATAGTAAAGGAGATGGGATGTTATTTCCAAGATCAAGTTATAAAACTCTGTGACTTCTACTTGTGAGCAGATTTTCCTATTGCTGTCTCAACTGCATACTTTGAAGAAATAAAATAAGCTGCCATGCTGGAGAGCCCACCTGACAAGGAACTTTGACAAGGCTCTGGCCAAGATCCAGCAAGGAACTGATCCTCAGTCCATGAGCCCATGAGGAGGAGGCTGCTACCAACAGCCATGCAGGCTTGAGTGCGTCTTTCCCCAGCTGCATCTTCAGATGAGACCCTAGGCCTGCCTGACATCCTGATCACAGCCTTGCTTGTAGCCATTTTATTGCACTGTACTGTCTTGCAATGAAATGCCCTCTGTGGCATATTCTATCTCCAAAGTTTACAACCGAGCCTTTCGAATATACAGAGTTGTGTCTTTAACGTACTATATTTTAAAGTACAGAGATCCAATGTTTATTTTGAGATTCCAGTATAAATGGGTTATCATATACTATATGGCAGTAAGTAGATTTTTAGAACAGCCAAAAGGAAATTTGACCTCAGGATTATTCACTTTTGACACACAAAATTGACAACAGCTCTAGTATTTGTGCTTGTTATTCTTGTTCAAGATCTTACTGGCTACTTACTCAACATTTTACTCTTCAGTTAGTAGTGGCATTCTTAAGAATATGCCTCTGCTTTGACTTCCCAGTAAAGATCGGGAATTCTATGCCAATTTACTCACATGTACTTGTACTTATACAGATTTGAGCACCTGCTTATGTATGTCCAGGCTTGTCTAGATTCTGTGAAAGATAAATAAAATGAATATCTTCCTCGTTCACCCTGGGATGCATTTTTCCTTGGAAAATGTTTAGTGTGGAGAGCTCGGTATTGTACAAAAGCACATTCATTCTGCTTATGGAGATCAGAGGACACCTCTGTTGCGGCCTCTAGAATAATGTTTCTACTTAGCATTTCTGTGTTAATGTGAGTGAAAGTGTTCAAAAACTTAAGAGCATTTTGCTAATGTAAGCCATTTGTCTAAGAATGTCTCATTTGGCTCCCTGCTTATGAGGCATGGCCAGAGATCCACAAATTGTCATCTAGGGGAATATGGAAGGCCTCTCTTCCCTTTCCACCTTGCCTCTGCCTCTTTGACTTTGCCTTCATCACTTTAAATCCCACCTCAAGAGAGTCCTCTGATAGAGAGGAGGGTAACATGACTTACTTCTACTCATTTAAATGTTTATTATTATGATAATTAGAGGAAAATTTTAATAATTCCTAAAAAAGATTCTATTTACACATTCACTAAGGAGAGATGTTCACAGAATGAGTAATTCAGCAGTGCACATAATATGTCTATGTTCTTATCTATCAAGTCTTTGTTTCTCAAACAAAGGAAGGTGACGACATCAGAGTTAGATGTAGACTGAATAGGCTGGAGAGGAAGGCCAGAAAAGAGGAGTGAAGGAGAAAGGGAGCCTACCACCTCACTTGTAATTTTACCCTGGTCGATTTATCTTTGAGTGACCACTACATATTCTGTTTTAAACAAAACTGAGTAGTTGCTTCCCCTTCTGCCCAAAGTCAGAGTTTGTTTTCTTATTATCAGCTTTTACTGTCTGAATTTGATCAGTTAAGAGAAGTCAAGAAATCTATGTTAAAAGTTCAGAGAGCTCCCAACCTTGGCAATTCACAAGGAATAAAATTCATGATGCCTCCCATAAAAGAGTTGAGAGGCTGTTTTACTTCCAGACTTCAGTTTACAAGTACAAAGGGAAAGACTGTTGTCAATGGAAAGTTCATATACATCTTAGTAGGAAGGTGAGAACTGCTCCACTAGGAACAGCTTTAGTGCTATTCACAGAGCACTTAAATAATAAGGCAGTAATTCAACATAGGACTTCCCAGGTGGCTCAGGGGTAAAGAATCTGCCTGCCAAACAAGAGAGGCAGGTTCAATCCCTGGGTTGGGAAGATTCCCTGGAGAAGGAAATGGCCACTCCAGTATCCTTGCCTGAGAAATCCCATGGACAGAGGAGCCTGGCAAGCTATAGTCCATGGGGTTGCGAAAGAGTCAGACACAACTTAGCAACTAAAATGAAATTCAACCTAAGAGAAACACCTTACATAATTTTGTCCAAGGAGTGATTAGTATCTCCGGGTGACACTTCTACCTTCTGGATTTGGTGACTTTCAGAATGACCAGATAAGCCATACAATGTGACAGAGAGACAGGACAGGATTTGGAATCAGAACATTTGGAGTCCACTCAGTACTTCCAGCTATGTGAGCAAGTCATCACATTTCTTTAAACCTCAGTTTCCTCATCAGCAACAATCTCATCAAGTTGTTCAGAAGTTCACTGAAATAAAAAGGGTGGGCTATGTTCTACACATTACACTCATGATTTCTATTGCTATAGGTGTGTATAAATTCCAGAACATTCCAAGAGAAGCAGCATGACTTATTCAAACACAGATGTTATGACAGTAACATAATTGCCGCTCATAAGCAGCATGAAAGATTCAAGTCTTCATTCTGTTCTGTTAGGATCCATCCAACGATGGAACAAAGGATCCCTGGGAAGTTCTCTCAGTAGACAGAAAAAGATGTCTTTGAGGTTCATTATGTATATTTTTAAAATGAAAATAATTCAACTAAAATAATTTCCTCTAAAAGTATATATATTTTAAATTCTACCACTCACACACAAAGTAAGTCTAGCCAGCCATTTATATAAATAACAACCCTTTCTGATGACAAGAGTTTTAAGAGAAACCAATCCTTAAATTAAGTTGCCATGCCTTTCTGCATTCAATAGAAAGTGGACGCAAAAAAAAAAAAAGTGAAGTTGGAGATTTATGGTAACTAATTTTTGTTCTTGAAAAGATGTGAGGCAGGGAGGGAAAACATTTTCAGTTTCCAGAAGTACCTGTAGTTGCTAGGCCTTTGATTAAATATTCAGTGGGTGAATCTGAGTACTCTACTTCATGACTTATAAATATCCATGGTAACATTTTTGACCAACCTAGACAGCATATTAAGAAGCAGAGATATTACTTTGCCAACAAAGGTCTGTCAAGTCAAAGCTATGGTTTTTCCAGTAGTCATGTATGGATGTAAGAGTTGGACTATAAAGAAAGCTGAGCGCCAAAGAATTGATGCTTTTGAACCGTGGTTTTAGAGAAGACTCTTGAGAGTCCTTTGAACTGCAAGGAAATCCAAACAGTCCATCCTAAAGGAAATCAGTCCTAAATGTTCATTGGAAGGACTGACGCTGAAACTGAAACTCCAATACTTTGGCCACCTGATGCGAAGAGCTGAGTCATTTGAAAAGACCCTGATTCTGGGAAAGATTGAAGGCAGGAGTAGAAAGGGATGACAGAGGATGAGATGGTTGGATGGCATCTCCAACTCGATGGACATGAGTTTGAACAAGCTCCAGGAGTTGGTAATGGACAGGGAGACCTGGCGTGCTGCAGTCCATGGGGTCGCAAAGAGTCAGACATGACTGAGCAACTGAACTGAACTAAAATGAACATTTTAAGTGGTGGTGGGCTGTAGAAAATACATATAGCACAGTGATGAAAAGTATGGATCTTAGTAACAAAAAGACATGTGTATGAATTTCAGGCTCTCTAATTCCTAGTCATGAGATCTTGGGTAAATTATTTAACTTTCCCAAGTCTTACTTTCTTAATATGGGAAACAGCAATAACAATGATCACCAGCACATGTTAAAATGAATAATGTAAATAGGATATATGTTTAAAGATAAGTTTTAAAAGATACAAAAAGTCTTGAAGACATACACTATAACTACTAGTTAGCCTTTAAAATTTCATTTCTGAAGTTGTCAGTTAAATGGAGAAACGTTATTTTAAGGAGAGATTGTTAGCCTCAGATAACCTGTCGTATCATCTCATTTGTGCTTTTGATCTCCTTTGGATCTCCAACTCCAACAAGGGAGTCTGATTGTATATTGTTATTTCATAAGCAAAATTCATGAAACCTCAATGTAAGATTTGCTTTTTTAAAAAATTGCCACTAGGTAAATCAAGAGCCAGATGAAAGCAGTTCCTGTCGTTGTAACTGAGCAACCATGTCCACTGGCAGGAGTTTTGTTTGGTTGTTGCTCTGCTGAATCTGCCATGTGTGAAATGACAGGAGGATCATTCATGAAATTCAGTCTACCCACAGAAAGCAGCCAAACATGACAGCTTATTTTGGGAACCATTCTATCATGAGGATACATTTGTTCTTGTCGCAGCCTCAGAAAGCCTGCCTTTTATTAAACCGTGTCTTGATTAAAGGAGCAGCTGACGTCCACTACCTAGAGAATGGTGTTCTCTTGACAAAGTGGCCTTGTCATCAACGCATATTTTATTGTTAAATATTTGTTTATTGCCTGTTTTCCAGCAGCACAGATTGAAAGATGGCTCCTGGAAGGCTGAGCACCAGCCATCTCATTAATTACAAATAGAAAATTTTTATAACAGTGCATATGACATTTTAATCTTATAAAATGTATAAAACAATACACTTCTGAAAAAGCAGATGTGGGAATGGAACTGCTAGTCCTCTGTTTTTTTTTATTTTTAAGTTTCAGACTTGTGGTATAGTTCACCAAAATTTATTTAGTAATTACAATTTAGAAACCAATTTAGAAGCTACTATGTTTTTACCAGAGTCTTTAGGTGAAAGCAAATAATTGTTTATTAATTGTAGCTAAAATTAAGAGTGACATTTGTTAAGGCACTTAATTGTGCTTTTTATTCTCTTGAACTATTTTCTTAATCTAAATTTTCTACCTGTAATATAATAAATTAACTATAATCTCTACCCAGTCTTAGGATTTACAGTTCGTGTAACTTCTTTTACTAATGCAACTCCAAATGGCCAAAATAATCCTTTGAATGATGAATAATAAATGCAATACCTTGAAAGTGGGAAGGTAGCTCCATTTTACCAGTTTCTAGGACTTCACACTCTTGTTTAATTTATTTCAGATTCAGTAACCATCTCACAAACTTTTTCATAAAATAATAATAAAGGTTTATTGGGGCAAATAATAATTCACTGGTTGAGGAATGTCTAGTAGATTGTGAGCATTTTTTCTCCCTGTGTGGTATAGGTTGAGTGTTCTTAAAATTTAGAACACTGACAAAGTTGCTTGCCTTTTTAAGTTACTCTATTTAAACTTTTCCCCTTATTTTTGACCTGCCACACATAAACCACTCCAAGATCAACTTTCTTTTCTTTTCCTCAGATTGCAGTTATTAATTTCTTCCCTAAAATTAAAACAATAAATACAACATTCTCAATGCTTTTTAGCTGTTTCAGAGTAACTGATTTTTGAATAATTTCTGTATGTTTTCCGTGAAACACAAGTATACTGTCCTGTGCTGAAAAGGGCAGGTTCTAAGAGGAATTGTTTCTCTACCACACTGATAGCTTATGATGATGAATGCTTCTAGAATGGCAAAACGTCCCCTGCTTTGAATGAGTACAGATGGTACCAACTGTCTTTCCTACTTGTCATTTACTTTCAACTCACATTCACATCAAGTTCCAAAGTGGTGTCTTCTTGGTGAAGGATAATGATGAAGGTGTGACTTCCAGGTTAAAGAGGTGACTTGTCAGTCATGCTCAGATTCTCACAGTTGGATCGGAGACCTCTTTCCTGCTGCTCAGCAGCCTGATGCTCGTCTTTTTGTAAGGGAAATGCGTGTACTTCTCTCATACTGCTGTTCTCTGTCTTTATCCCAACTCTGAATCTTCTGATCTCTCCTTCAGTGTTGTAGGCACTTCAGGGAGAGTATAGAAGCCTCTTAAACCCTTGTCCATTGTACAAGTAACACACACACACACATTCAGTGCCTAGTACAGACTGAATATTCAATCAAGTGAATAAATTCAATGAATGGGAGAAAAAGTGAAGGAATAATAGTGAAATGAACTATGAAGGAATATTGAAGGAAATATGAAGGAAGATTTTATGAATTTTTGACATAATCAAGATGTTTTGTTTTGTTGCTGCTTGTATGAGAGTAAAGATGAAGTTTCATCATTCTTGGAACAGAGAGATTAAAATGAATGTCTTTCTTAACTTAAATAAACATATCATTAGACAAAAACATTTCAAAATAATTTCTAATCTATAGCTACAAAATGACTGGTAGTTTTATGAATATAATAGGGTTAGTGAGTACAGTGTATTTTAAATAGAAAAATTGTATTCTGAGGATAAATGATATATAAACTACTCTAGGGCCACTGTTTATAGTTTTATCTAAAATAGTGATTCTCAAATGATATTTGAGATAAAAATATTAAGTGCTCTTATCCTTTAACTTTTTGTTCCCCTTGCTGGTATATACCTCAATGAGGAAGAATAAAAACACAAAAATAGAGAAATAATGACCTTAAGGATTGTAATGGTAAATTAATCTTATTGAATATTTTCTTATCTAGATAACATGAAAAAAATATGTAAATCACTTATATGACAATATCCTATAAGATATAATTGTTATTTCTAATACAAAATAACCAAATAAAAATGCATATGCAAATTATATAAAGATTATGTGCAAATATATGCCTGCATTGGATGGTTGCTGCTGCTGCTGCTGCTGCTAAGTCTCTTCAGTCATGTCCGACTCTGTGCAACCTCATAGACAGCAGCCCACCAGGGTCCCCTATCCCTAGGATTCTCCAGGCAAGAATACTGGAGTGGGTTCCCGTTTCCTTCTCCAATGCATGAAAGTGAAAAAGTGAAAGTGAAGTTGCTCAGGTGTGTCTGACTCTTAGCGACCCCATGGAGTGCAGCCCACCAGGCTCCTCCATCCATGGGATTTTCCAGGCAAGAGTACTGGAGTGGGGTGCCATTGCCTTCTCCGGCATTGGATGGTTAAAGCCTCCCAAATATATTTCATCCTTCCTCACTATGTAGTAGCCATGGGATGTGAATGGCATTGATACCCCACCCTTAGTCCTAAAGGGTGGGTTCTCCCAGATCATTTCCCATTGCCACAATTGTTGATTTTACAGTGGACATATATTTCAGATTTAAGTTAATCACATTTTCCAAGTCAATGTAACTCAGCTACTTAGGATCATTCAATTAGAACAAAACATATGACTTTTATCTGATATTAGGAAAAGTAACCCTCTTTGTCTATCTCTAGCCGTGAACAAAGTCACCTGGAATCACATTTACTACTGGCAGCCATTCTATGCCCATGAGGAAAGTAAGTCATCAGAAGAAGCCAATGCTGGTAATAGAAGAACGGCAAGATGGAAAGATACTGTGTTCTGATACCATCTCTGGTTAACCTTGAAGTACTTTTAATCTCTGAACCTTCTACTCGCAGGAGCCAGCAAACTCCCTTATGAGTTAACTGCTATGAGTTGCCTTTCTTGAAACTTGTAACTGAAAGTATCCTTCACAATACAATGTCCATCAAAACATGTTCATTTATTTGGCTGTGAGCCATTAAAAAAATCCTAGGAGAGATGATTTTCCTGAGAAACAACTTCTGAATATTCTCTACTGTCACTTAGTTTGGTTTTACTTATTTGAGTCTAGATTCTTTATTAGAAGTATAAAAAAATAATTAGAGACAAAAATATAATATTAAATTATATTTAATTTTACAGCTAACCTACAAGACATTTTAATAGAGATAAAATTAGAGACTCTAAATAGATTCAATAGAACCTAGTGTAGCAAAGTATTTGGGAAAACAGGAAAAATATTTTAAAATATATTAACCCAAAAGAGAAATTTCTTGGAACCATTACTGTTTTTACCTATGCCTAACTCCAATATCTTACAGTGTGATAGGAACATACAGGATAACAAATGTTTTTAAATGAATGAGTGATTTACTCTCAAGAAAAAAATAACTATAAAAGAACAGTTTATCAGTCATAGAAGGAACACAAATATGTCCTCAACAAGACAGTGTAACAGTTAAAAGAAAGCAATGAATGTAAGCAAAATCATGAATGAGGACTGGGCTGTAGGTTGAACAACTGGGTTTCCTGAATAAAAATCAACAGGAATATGAAAAATTGAAGTACATGAATTAGAGTTGGGTTCGAAGCAACAGAAACCAATCTGGGCTAAGAAAAGAAAAATGGGACTAGCTGGCAGTCTACCGGGGCTCAAGAAATGAGCAGAGTTTGCAGTTAGAGTTGGTCAGGAATGGACAGCAACCAAGGCCATTCCAGAGACTAAGAAGCAGGGCTCATAATAGGGAAACTTTAGGTCAGGATGCAGCTATGCAAGGGAGATGACAAAGTGAAGGTTTGTGGCCTGAATGAAAGCCATTCCAGTAGATACTATGAATAGATGGAGAAGACTGAAGAGAGATGGGAAAATAAGCAACTTTTTGGATGAATTTTTCTGTGAAGGGGAGCACAGAAAGACACGAGGCCAGACAGGTTCTAATGCTCTACTTAGCGTGTTTCTATGACAATGGGATAGGACTGAACCACTGGCCGGAACACTTCCTTGCAAAGGTCCTTAGGCTGCTTCTTTCCCATCCTTTGTGTTTCAGTTCTATGCTGTCTCCTGTTCCTAGTTGTACATTCTTGTTTTATTCTTTCTATAGCACTTGTTTCTAGCTGAAATTATCTTCTATAATTTTTTTTTTATCGATTCCACCAACTAAAGTATGAAATTTATGAGGGTAGCAACCTTGTCTTGCTTTTTATCACTATATCACCAGCATCTAGAAAAATCCCTGCCATGCAGCAGAGCTTCAGTAAGTGTTTCTGGGAAAAAATAAATGAGCATATGGATAACTAGAACTTCAGTTGCTTCTTTTATTCTTACATCACTTGTTTGAGATTCTAAGTCCCAGGATCCAGTTGCTGAATAGCCAAGTTCAGAGGCTATGCAGTCCTTTGTATAGTATTTGTTCCTCCTTGGGTTATACGGTGAGTGCTGAGTACATGAATTTATTCTAAAACTGAACACAAAGGACAGAGACAATTCTTATAGGGGCATTAAGAGACTATTTGGGATTCCTAGTATGACAAACGTTCATGTAATATAGCATCGTGAGGAAGGAGAAAGAATATTGACTTTCCTCCATTAAAAAAGCCAGAGATGAAAAGTTGACATTCCTGCTCATCAGCTAAAGNTCTAAAACTGAACACAAAGGACAGAGACAATTCTTATAGGGGCATTAAGAGACTATTTGGGATTCCTAGTATGACAAACGTTCATGTAATATAGCATCGTGAGGAAGGAGAAAGAATATTGACTTTCCTCCATTAAAAAAGCCAGAGATGAAAAGTTGACATTCCTGCTCATCAGCTAAAGCTTTTTAAATTTTATTCCTGTTTTCTGAGGAAAGACTTTAGGACCAAGGGGCAGGCAAGCCTCTCTGCTCACCCAGATAAACAACCCTCTTCATTAAAGCATGCTGGAAGCCTGGAGATAATTAGACCCACTGTGTCAAGCAATCAGCAACACAGGGAAGAGGTCACAAAAAACAATGACAAGAGCGCTGGCTAATTCTTGAGAGAAACACAAGGAAAGCTGTTGCAATCAGCTCAAAGATGTTTGGGTTGTTAGCAGTGCATGGACTGAACAGTCCATGTACTTGTGAAACGTTACTGTGGTTTCTCTCCCCTTTAGCCCCTCGTCTTGTC
>SJYA01013805.1:0-10631 GCA_006410615.1 Neotragus moschatus
CCCACTCCAGTGTTCTTGTCTGGAGAATCCCATGGACAGAGGAGCCTGGAGGGCTACAGTCCATGGGGTAGCAGAGTCGAATATGACTGAGCAACTAACATATGGTTAAATGATCTCCACAATCAAGCTAACACATCTATCACCTAATTTAGTTATCATTTGTGTATGTGTGTAGTTTGATTTAAGATCTATCCACAGTGAATTTCAACTTTGCCATATAGTATTGTTAACTACAGGCACCATGCTATACATGGGCTTCCCCAGTGGCTCAGTGGTAAAGTATCCACTTTCCGGGCAAGCGCCCCAGGAGACGTGGGCTCAACCCCTGGGTCCAGAAGATCCCCTGGAGGAGGCCACAGCAACCCACTTCAGTATTCTTGGCTGGAGAATCCTGCAGACAGAAGACCCTGTCGGCTACAGTCCATAGGATTGCAAAGAGTTGGACATGGCTGAAGCGACTGAGCACGCACTCACCATGCTCCACATTAGATGTCCATAATTACTCATCCTGAAGAATTTAAACTTTGTATCCTTTGACCAACATTCTCTCCATTTCCCATTTCCCCTACCCAGCTAGACTCTGGCAATCCCTTCTACTCTCTGTTTCTAGGAATTTATTTTTGATTCCACATATAAGTGAGGCCATGCAGTATTTGCTTTTCCGTATCTGGCCTATTTTACGAGGCATAATGTTTTCCGGGTTTACCCATTTTGTAGCAAAGGGCAGGATTTCCTTCTTTTTAAAGGCTAAGTAATATTCCATTGTATACAAGTATATCTTCCTTTTCTGTTGAAGGGTACTATATGGTCCCCATGTTGTGTCTGTTGGGAATAATGTTGCAGTGAGTGTGCGAGTGCAAAAGCTCTTAAAACCCCTATTTCAATGTCTTTGGATGTGTACACAGAAGTGGGGTCACTGGGTCATATGGTAGTTCCATGGTAGTTCCATACTATTTTCCATGGTGGCAGTACTAATTTACATTCCCATCAATAGTGCACAAGATTTCTCTTTTCCCCACATCCCTGCTAACACTTGCCTTTTGTCTTTTTGATAACAGCCATTCTAACAGATGTAAGGTGACAGCTCACTGTGGTTTTGATTTACACTCCCTGAAGATTGGTGATATTGAACACCTTTTCACATAGCTGTTGGCCACTTGAATTTCTTCTTTGGAGAAGCGTCTGTTTAGGGCCTTTGCTCACTCATTTATCTTGTTGGTAGAACTCAGTTCCTTGTGGTTATAGGACTGAGGTCCACTCCGCTCCTGGTGTCAACTGTTCCAGCTGTTCTTGGCTGCTGAAGGGTGCCTGTACTCTTTGCCATCTTTTCTCTTTCATCTTCAAGCCAGGAAAGGTGTACGACATCTTTCTCATGCTTGGAATCTCTGACTTCCTTTTCTGCCACCAGCTTTTAAAGGGCTCATGGGATTAGCTTAGGCCGACCTGGATAATCTCCTAGTCTTGAAGTCAGTTATGCCAAATAACATAACCTAATCATGGAAGTAATACCCATTATATCCAGAGGGTAGATACACCTGGGGAGTGAAAATATTGGGGGCCATGTGAGAATTCCGCCTGCGCCATGCCCTGAGTCAGTCTCCTATGAGAAGGGGCTTATCTCTGCTCTTCACAGCTACTCTCTACAGTGGACATGAGGCTGACACAGATGAACTCAGCCTGGACTATGGAGAGTGTCAGGGATCCATGTTCCATCTGCTTTCATTTCTGTCACTACCAAGCTGCCTCTCCCCAAGGCGGCATTTATAAATGGACAAATTGGGCTTGACTGATGGGCTCCACGGTGATTGGTGTCTGTCAAGGATGTTCAGGGGCCCTTATGACTTACAGTCGTCTCTCTGAGCCCCTTTAGCTCATTTGGAAAAACCTTTTTTCAACTTCAAGGAGACGTGGTATACTTGACAAAATTGTATATGTTTAAGGTGTACAACAGGATGGCTTCATATAAATATACACTGTGAAATGAAATATACACTGTGAAATGAAATATACACTGTGAAATGATTGCCACAATCAAGTTAATTGGCATTCATCACCTCGTGCAGTTACATTTTTTCCCTGTTCACTGTCTGCCTCCCCACACCACCTCAGCAACCACCTGTTTGTTCTCTGTATCTAGGAATCTGTTTCTCTTTTGTTATGTTTATTCATTTGCTTTGTTTTCTGGATTCCACTCTTGAGGGAAATCACGCTGTACTTATCTTTCTCTGTCTGACTTATTTCTCCAGGGCAATACCCACTAAATCCAAATATGTAGTTACAAAAGGTGAGATTTTACTCTTTTTTATGGCTAAGTAATATTCTACTGTGTGTGTGCCTATATCACACCTTCTTTATCCTTTCGTCTATTGATAGAGACTTCGGTGCTTCCTCATCTTGGCTATTGTAAATAATGCTGCCTTGAACTTAGGGGTGCATATATCTTTTTGAATTAGTGTTTTTGTTTTCTTTGGAAAAATACGCAGAAGTGGGATTGCTAGATTGTATAGTAGTTGTATTTAAAAAAATGTTGAAGAAGCTCCATGCTCCTTTCCGTAGTAGCTCTACCCATTCACATTCCACCAACAGTGCACGAAGTCTCCCTTTCCTCCGTATCTTCACCAACACTTACCTGTTGTCTTTTGGACAATTGCTGCTCTGGCAGGGGTGAGATGACATCCCTTTGTGGTTTTGACTTGCATTTCCCTGATGATTAGTTGGCCGTCTTCTCGTGCGCCCGTTGGCCATCTGTGTGTCTCCTCTGGAAGAATGCCCATTCAGGTCCTTTGCTCCTGTTTTGACTGGGCTGTTTATTTTTTTTGATGGTGAGTTTTCTGTGTTCCTTGGATGTTTTGTATTGTAATCCCTTATCAACGTGTGCTTTGCAAATATCTTTTCCCATTCACAAGGTGGCCTTTCTATTTTTTTTTGGCAGTCTCCTTCAGTGTGAAAAAACTTTTTAGCTTGATGTAGTCCCATTCATTTATTTTTGTTTTTGTTACCCTTATCTGAGGAGACAGCCAAAAAATACTGCCAAGACCAGTGTCAAACAGAGTATTGTCTATGTTTTCTTCTAGAATTTTTATGGTTTCAGGTCTTACATTTAAGTTTTTTAATCCATTTTGAGTTTATTTTTATCTATGGTATGAGAAAATAGTCCTGTGTGATTCTTCTGCATGTAGCTGTCTAGTTTTCCCAGCACCACTTGTTGAAGAGACTGTCTTTTCTCCATTCTATATTCTTGCCTCCTTTGTTGTAGCTCAATTAACCATATAAGTGTGGGTTTATTTCTGGGCTCCCTATTCTGTTCCACTGACCTATTTTTCTGTTTTTGTGTCAGTACCATACTGTTTTGATTACTGTAGCATTGTAGTCTGAAGTCAGGGAGCATGACACCTGTTCTTTCTCAGATTGTTTTGATTATTTGGGATGTTTTGTGTTTCCATGCAAATTTTAGAATTATTTGTTCTAGTTCTGTGAAAAATGTCATTGGTATTTTGATAGAGATTGCACCGAATCGAATGAAAAAGAAATGCAACAAGGCAAAGTGGGTGTCTGAGAAGGCCTTACAAATAGCTGAGAAAAGAGGTGAAAGGCAAAGGAGAAAGGGAAAGGGATACCCAACTGAATGCAGAGTTCTAGAGAATAGCAAGGAGAGATCAGGAAGCTTTCTTCAATGAACAGTGCAAAGAAATAGAAGAAAACAATAGAATGGGAAAGACTAGAGATCTTGTCAAGAAAATTGGAGATACCAAGGGAACATTTCACACAAAGATGGACATAATAAAGGACAGAAATGGTAAGGACCTAATAGAAGCAGAAGAGATTAAGAAGAGGTCACAAGGATACACAGAAGAGCTGTTTAAAAAAAAAAAAAAAGGTCCTAATGACCTGGATAGCCATGATGGTGTGGTCACTCACCTAGGGCCAGACATCCTGGGGTGTGAAGTCAAGTGGGCTTTAGGAAGCATCACTACAAACAAGGCTAGGGGAGGTGATGGAATTCCAGCTGAGCTATTTCAAATTCTAAAATATAATGGTGTGAGAGTGCTGCACTCAATATGCCAGAAAAATTTTGGAAAACTCAGCAGTGGCCATAAGACCAGAAAAGGTCAGTTTTTATTCCAAACCCAAAGAAAGGCCATGCCAAATACGTTCAAATTTCTGTACAACTGTGCTCATTTCATATGCTAGCAAGGTAATATTCAAAATCCTTCAAGCTAAGCTTCAGCAGTATGTGAACCCAGAATTTCCAGATGTACAAACTGGATTTAGTAAAGGCAGGGAAACCAGAGATCAAATTGCCAGCATCTGTTGGATCATAGAAAAAGCGAGTGAATTCCAGAAAAAAAAATCTACTCTGCTTCATTGACTAAGCTAAAGCCTCTGACTGTGTGGATCACAGCAAACTGTGGAAAATTCTTAAAGAAATGTGAATACCAGACCACCTTACCTGCCTCCTGAGAAACCTGTGTGCAGGTCAAGAAGCAACAGTTAGTATATGGAACAATGGGCTGGTTCCAAATTGGGAAAGCTGTATGTCAAGGCTGTATACTGTCACCCTGCTTATTTAACTTATATACAGATTTTGTCATGCGAAGTGCTGGGCTGGATAAATCACAAGCTGGAATCCATTGCTGGGAGAAATATCAACAACTTCAGATATGCAAGTGATAGCACTCTAATGGCAGAAACTGAAGACAAACTAAAGAGCCTCTTGATAAAAGTGAAGGAGAAGAATGAAAAAGCTGACTTGAAATTCTACATTCAAAAAACCTAAGATTGTGGCATCTGGTCCCATCACTTCAGGGCAAATAGATGGGGAAAAAGTGGGGACAGTGACAAAGTTTATTTTCTTAGGCTTCAAAATCACTGTGGACAGTGACCACAGTCACAGAATTAAAAGATACCTACTCCTTGGAAGAAAAGCTATGACAAACCTAGACAATGTATTAAAAAGCAGAGACACCACTTTGCTGACAAAGGTATATATAGTCAAAGCTATGTTTTTTCCAGTAATCATGTACAGATGTGAGAGTTGGACCATAAAGAAGGCAGAGTGCTGAAGAACTGATGCTTTTGAATTGTAGTGCTGGAGAAGACTCTTGAGAGTCCCTTGGACTGCAAGGAGATCAAACCAAAGCTCCAATACTTTTGCCACCAGATGCAAAGAGCCGACTCATTGGAAAAGATCCTGATGCTGGGAAAGATTGAAGGCAGGAGGAGAAGAGGCCTACAGAGGATGAGATGGTTGAATGGCATCACCCACTCAATGGACATGAGTTTGAGAAAACTCCAGAAGATAGTGAAGGACAGGGAAGCCTGGTGTGCTGCAGTCCATGGAGTCACAAAGAGTCAAACACAATTTAGCAACTGAACAACAACAAGAAGCATGGAATCTGTAGACTGCCTTGGGTGATACTGTCATTTTAACAATATTAATTCTTCTAATCCATGATTATGGTACATTTTTAAAATTTGTTTGTATTGTCTTTAATTTCTTTCTTTAATGACTTGCAGCTTTCCAAGTACAGACTCCCTAGGAGTCTAGGGATTAGCGCCAGCCCTTTGGTAGGTTGGCTGGGTCCAAGAGTGGCTGGTTATAAGGCCGTGAGTGGGTGCAGTAGGGCTGGGGGCTGATGCTGGCCTGTTCACAGACAGGGCTGCATCCCCAAACAGCTAACTGTTTGGCCTGGGGGTCCAGTGATTTGTGCCAACCTGCTGGTGGACAGGTAACCCCTGGAGCTAATAAGCTAGAAGAACTGCCCGGTGGCACTTGTCAGCCATGGTGTCCTGGTGGTAGAATGAGCTCCCTACAAGGGCTGCCACCAGTGTCTGTGTCCCCAGAGTGAGCTGCAATTGCCTCCTGCTTCTCCATGAGATCTTTCAAGATCAGCAGGTAGGTCTGACCCAGGTTCCTTTCAAATTGCCGCTTCTGCCCTGGGTCCTGGAGCATGTGAGATTTGTGTGCACCCTGTAAGAGTGGAGTCTCTGTTTTCTATGACCCTCTGGGTCCCTGGTATGTGAGCCCTACTGACCTTTAAAGTCAAATGCTGTGGGGGTTCACCCCTGGGCTGGGGAGCCCCATGTGGGGCTTGGGCCCCTTGTTCCTTGGGGAGAACCTCTGCAGTTGTAATTGTCTTCCTGTTTGTGGCTTGCAACCTGGGAATAAGGGTCTTGACTATACTGTGTCTCCACCCTTCTTAACTCTCTTGTAGTTCCTTTGTGTTTTTAGTTGTAGGAGATCTTTTCTGCTAGTCTTCAGATTGTTCTCATCTATAGTTTGCCTGTAAATAGGTGTGATTTTGGTGTGCCTGTGGGAGGAGGTGAGCTCAGCGTCTTCCTACTCTCTCATCTTGGCCAAACCTTTTCTTCCACCTTTTTTTCCAACACGTATTTACTGATGCATGCTCTTGCATGGGCTGTTGCTGAGTTACATAGAGATGTCAGGGAGGTGCTTGGTGGAGGGAGCTTTGAGCTGGACTTTGATGGGTGGAATGACATGAACTCAAGACTAGGGTGCAAGGGGAGAAATGGAAAGGAATAAAACTGACATAATGCCCATTATGCCCTGATGCCTGCTACCTAGGCCATCCATGCTGCCTATAGTATGTCTAGGTGGATACTGTATTCTTTAACAAATAAGAAACTTGAGGCTCAGAGAATTAAAGTCATTTACCCGAGGCCACACAGTGGGGCAGAAACGTAAAAAAACCATAGCCTCTGAAGTATTAGACATTGGCTGCGGGATCTAGGAAACAGGAAAGTAAGAGGAAATCTCCCCCTCCCCTGCCCACCCCAAGTCGCCACCAGCCTCCCGCCTTGATGTCATGTCCCCAGGAGCTGGTCACCCTACTTCAGGCAGGAAGTGTGTGGTCTGGATGCAGTAAGAAAACACTCTTTGCAAGGAGGAAATTGAGAGCACAAGGTTCAGGGGCTGTTTGCTCCTGGGTTTGATTCCTAATCATTTTTTAAATCCCCAGTGCCTTGTGAAATAAACATGATTAACTCTGGGAGCTGGTTCCTCCGCCTTGTGGAGCAGCCGGTGGACAGCTAATTTGATCAGAGGTTGAGATCGCCTCCTCTAGCCCTGGTGTCAGGGGCAGATAAAATGGAGGGAGGGCCGAGATGCTTAATTAACCCCATAATTCTTGTATGGGCTAATTAGCATATAGATGAGGGTGGCTCTCCAAGCCTGTCTCTTGAGCTGCTTCCTATCTGTGTGTGCAGCTCTGGACACTCCCAGGCTGTGGTATGGCCCAGCCATACCCTGACCCAGCATCGATCCTCCCAAGTTCTCTCTAAAGGAAGAAGATGGTGGGTTGGTGAGAGGGGAATGGGGGCGTCTTGCTGAGAATTTTTAACACAATCCCTCAGTCAGTGCTTGAGGGCAGTGTTACCTGGGCTGCTTGGGCTTCTGATCATTTTGCCCTGCTTCTGGCATAAAGAACGCCCTGGGGTCAGTTCCCGCCCTACCCTGGGAGCTCTGCTTTCCCATCTTCCTGTGCTGAGCCCTGCTTGACTGTCGCCCAGGAGAAGGGATTGGACTCAGTTCTGGAAAGAGGACTAGCTCTACCACGCCTTTGCTGGAGGTGCCTGTTGCCTGCCTCCTCCCTTGTGCTGCTTGCTGCCTCCGCGGCTTGGAGAGTCTTTGGAGCTGGCCTCCTGCAGCTTCCTTTTGTCTCCCCCGTCTCCGCTGGCCTGCACTGACTAGCCCTGGGCACACAGAGCACAGCTGTTCTGCTCGTGGTGCCTTGGAGGTCTCTGGTGTGGCACAGTGCACCAGGGATGGGGATGACTGGTGAACTGCAGCCCTGCTGTACCCCCCCCCCCCAACTGTTTCCCAGCCTCACTGGTCCGCCCTGACCCTTTCTAGCTCTTGACCTCTCTGACAGCTCAGGGAACTCTGTCCCATGTAGACTGTGGAATTGGGGTCTTGAAAAATGAAACATTCGTTTAACAAAGACCAGGTTTGAACTCAATCTGTGCTGAGTGTATGCACATGTTTGTAAGTGTGTTCTGACGTACATGGATTACACAAGGTGGTTACTGATGCCCCAGGCAATTAGAGGAGAAGAATCACAAAGGATGAACCTGCCAGGGCAGGGATGTGGACCGCCCTCCTTGGCTCTCTCCACTTCCCTGGCCCTCCACTTTCAGACCTTCTGCTCACATGAGTGTGGTTTGGTGTTTTAATACTAATAAGATTTACTGGCCCCAAGTTGCTCATCTGTGAAGTGGGGATGCTGTTTCCTACTTCACAGGTCTTGTCTCTGGTGTTCTAGGAGGAACTCTGTAGGGTCAAACTGTAGCCCCATTTCGCAGAGGAGGCTTGGGGCTCAGAGTGGCTTACTTTGGGAACAGAGCTGAGGCCCAAACACAAAGCTCTGGGACTCCGAGCTGACGTTTCCCTACCAGGTNCAGCTCAGGGAACTCTGTCCCATGTAGACTGTGGAATTGGGGTCTTGAAAAATGAAACATTCGTTTAACAAAGACCAGGTTTGAACTCAATCTGTGCTGAGTGTATGCACATGTTTGTAAGTGTGTTCTGACGTACATGGATTACACAAGGTGGTTACTGATGCCCCAGGCAATTAGAGGAGAAGAATCACAAAGGATGAACCTGCCAGGGCAGGGATGTGGACCGCCCTCCTTGGCTCTCTCCACTTCCCTGGCCCTCCACTTTCAGACCTTCTGCTCACATGAGTGTGGTTTGGTGTTTTAATACTAATAAGATTTACTGGCCCCAAGTTGCTCATCTGTGAAGTGGGGATGCTGTTTCCTACTTCACAGGTCTTGTCTCTGGTGTTCTAGGAGGAACTCTGTAGGGTCAAACTGTAGCCCCATTTCGCAGAGGAGGCTTGGGGCTCAGAGTGGCTTACTTTGGGAACAGAGCTGAGGCCCAAACACAAAGCTCTGGGACTCCGAGCTGACGTTTCCCTACCAGGTGAGGACAGAGGGCCCTGGTGAGGGGCTGTTGAGGTGTGTATGTGTGTGAGTGTATACCTGTGTGTGCAGTCCATGCCAGGCTGCTCTCCTGAGGATGTGTGTCCATCTCACCAGCTGAGGAAAGGCCAGCTCATCCCGTCACTTACCTCAGTGGCAGTACGGTAGGCAGAGAGCCTTGCAAAGAGCCAGAAATTTCTTTAGGTGAAATTTTGTTTTTGATAATTATACATTTACACGAATTTGTAAGAAATCATAATCATCCTTTGTACTCTCTACCCAATTTTCTTCAAGGGTAGCATTTTCCGAAACAATAGGATGATATCACACAGTGTGTGTTAGCATTGCTATGGCCCGCTGGCTCGGATTTCCGGTCGCTTGTAGTCCTCTGTGGTGAGTGTACATGTGCACACGCGCATGTGTATGGGGGTGCTGAGGTGTTTGGGCTGAGGCAGTGACACGCAGCAAGCTTTGTTGGGTGGCACTGGGATGGGGTTGCATGTGGAAGAAGCCCCTCCCAGCAGAAGTCTGTGCTGAGGCTGTGATAGCGGTCCAGTACTTGGCAGGAGGCCTGAGCGACAGAGCTTCCTGGAGAGAAGGCGGCCTGAGAGGGGTCTGTTTGTCTGCATGATGTCACTCTGTCCCTGGGCCAGAAAGCTCAGAAGGGCAGCCGTGGCTTTGGGCCTTATCTTACCAGTAGGTAACAGCTACTGGAATTATGTAACGCAAGCATTTCTAAATGGCTAAATCACTGCTGCTTTGAGCTATTTTTAAAGTAATTTAAAGTGTGAAAATTGGAGTTTGGTGTCTGTGGGCTTTTGACCTAATGGGTCTCAGCCTCCTGTGAAGAAATAAGCCAGCTCGAAGCCGATGTACACAGGCCATCTTTGGCCCATTTGTATAATCGAGTGTGTGTGCATGGTCGTGTGTGCACATGCCTGAGTGTGTATGCAGCCTTACCCCCTGTGTAAGTCCATGTTTCTGCTACACAGCCAAGACGCTGCACAGTGCAGACACCCCAAACTCCTCTCCTGGTGGCGTTCTTAGCCCACCACTTGCCACCACCTCCCCCACCTCCAGTCCCTAACCCCTGGTGACCACTAGTTTGTCTCTGATTTCTAAGGGACTGTCGTTTCAACAATGCTATGTGAATGGAATTGTATAACCCTTTGCAACTGACTTTTTGTGCCCAGCATAACTCTCTGGAGATTTACGCAGGCTCGGTGTATTGGATTGTATTGTCCGATGGTGTGAAGTATTACCTTTTGATTAACCATTCACCTGTCGAAGGATCTTTTCAATAGGTCCTTCACTTTCACCCTCACAGTGAAGGACTGTTCACCTGGGTGGATTCCAGTTTAGGCGATTGCAAATAAAGCCATACACGTGTTTCTGTGGGAACGTGAGTTTTCATTTCTCTAGGATAGAGTACAGAGTCACATGGTGATTGCATGTTTGGCTTTTTAAAGGAGCTGTCCCCTGGCTTTCCTGAGGGCCTGTACCATTTCTGGATTGGTCTGGATGAGTGAGTGATCTGGACTCTCTGCATGCTCCCCCAGTAGCTGGTGTGTCACTGGTTGTTTTTTTTTAATTTTATTTTTACTTTATTTTACTTCACAACACTGTATTGGTTTTGCCATACATTGACATGAATCTGCCACGGGTGTACATGAGTTCCCAATCCTGAA